>JAILYF010000179.1:0-106098 GCA_025491095.1 Brachionus asplanchnoidis
GTCCATAGAACTTCTAGACGTCATAAGTACTTCTTGACCGTCTAAGGACTTCTTGACTATCCTAAAGACTTCTTGACCGTCCTAAGGACTTCTGACCGTCCTAAAGACTTCTTGACCATCCTAAAGACTTCTTGACCGTCCTAAGGACTTCTTGACCGTCCTAAGGACTTCTTGAGCGTCCTAAGGACTTCTTACCCGTCCTTAGGACTTCTTGACCGTCCATAGGACCTCTTGACCGTCCTAAGGACTTCTTTACTGTCCTAAGGACTTCTTGACCGTCCATAGAACTTCAAGACCGTCCTGAGTACTTCTTGACCGTCCTAAAGACTTCTTGACCGTCCATAGAACTTCAAGACCGTCCTGAGTACTTCTTGACCGTCCTAAAGACTTCTTGACCGTCCTAAGGACTTCTTGACCGTCCTAAAGATTTCTTGACCGTCCTAAGGACTTCTTGACCGTCCTAAAATCTTCTTGACCGTCCATAGAACTTCTAGACCGTCATAAGTACTTCTTGACCGTCCTAAGGACTTCTTGACTATCCTAAAGACTTCTTGACCGTCCTAAGGACTTCTTGACCGTCCTAAAGACTTCTTGACCGTCCTAAAGACTTCTTGACCGTCCTAAGGACTTCTTGACCGTCCTAAGGACTTCTTGAGCGTCCTAAGGACTTCTTACCCGTCCTTAGGACTTCTTGACCGTCCATAGGACCTCTTGACCGTCCTAAGGACTTCTTTACTGTCCTAAGGACTTCTTGACCGTCCATAGAACTTCAAGACCGTCCTGAGTACTTCTTGACCGTCCTAAAGACTTCTTGACCGTCCTAAATACTTCTTGACCGTCCTAAGGACTTCTTGACCGTCCTAAAGACTTCTTTACTGTACTTAGGACTTCTTGACCGTCCTAAGGACTTCTTGACCGTCCTTAGGACTTCTTGACAGTCCTAAGGACTTCTTGACCGTCCATAGAACTTCAAGACCGTCCTGAGTACTTCTTGACCGTACTAAAGACTTCTTGACCGTCCTAAGGACTTCTTGACCGTCCTAAGGACTTCTTGACCGTCCTAAGGACTTCTTGACCGTCCTTAGGACTTCTTGACTGTCCATAGGACCTCTTGACCGTCCTTAGGACTTCTTGACCGTCCTAAGGACTTCTTGACCGTCCTAAGGACTTCTTGAGCGTCCTAAGGACTTCTTGACCGTCCTTAAGACTTCTTTATCATCCTTAAAGCTTCGTGACCGTCCTAAGGCATTCTTGACCGTCCATAAAACTTTAATACCGTTCTAAGTACTTCTTTACCGTCCTAAGGACTTCTTGACCGTCCATAGAACTTCAAGACCGTCCTGAGTACTTCTTGACCGTCCTAAAGACTTCTTGACCGTCCTAAAGACTTCTTGACCGTCCTAAGGACTTCTTGACCGTCCAAAAGACTTCTTGACCGTCCTAAGGACTTCTTGACCGTCCTAAGGACTTCTTGAGCGTCCTCATGACTTCTTGACCGTCCTTAGGACTTCTTGACTGTCCATAGGACCTCTTGACCGTCATAAGGACTTCTTGACTGTCCTTAGGACTTCTTGACAGTCCATAGGACCTCTTGACCGTCCTTAGGACTTCTTGACCGTCCTAAGGACTTCTTGACCGTCCTTAGGACTTCTTAACCATTTTAAGGACTTCTTGACCGTCCTAAGTACTTCTTGACCGTTCTAAGGTTTTCTTGACCGTCCTAAAGATTTCTAGACCGTCCTAAGGACTTCTTGACCGTCCTAAAGACTTCTTGACCGTCCTAAGGACTTCTTGACCGTCCTAAAGATTTCTTGACCGTCCTAAGGACTTCTTGACCGTCCTAAAGACTTCTTGACCGTCCTAAGGACTTCTTGACCGTCCTTAGGACTTCTTGACCGTCCATAGAACTTCTAGACCGTCCTAAGTACTTCTTGACCGTCCTAAGGACTTCTTGACTATCCTAAAGACTTCTTGACCGTCCTAAGGACTTCTTGACCGTCCTTAAGACTTCTTGACCGTCCTAAAGACTTCTTGACCGTCCTAAGGACTTCTTGACCGTCCTAAGGACTTCTTGAGCGTCCTAAGGACTTCTTACCCGTCCTTAGGACTTCTTGACCGTCCATAGGACCTCTTGACCGTCCTAAGGACTTCTTTACTGTCCTAAGGACTTCTTTACTGTCCTAAGGACTTCTTGACCGTCCTAAGGACTTCTTGACCGTCCTTATGTCTTCTTGACAGTCCTAAGGACTTCTTGACCGTCCATAGAACTTCAAGACCGTCCTGAGTACTTCTTGACCGTCCTAAAGACTTCTTGACCGTCCTAAGGACTTCTTGACCGTCCTAAAGACTTCTTGACCGTCCATAGGACCTCTTGACCGTCCTAAGCACTTCTTGACCGTCCTAAGGACTTCTTGACCGTCCTAAAGACTTCTTGACCGTCCTAAAGACTTCTTGACCGTCATAAGGACTTCTTGAGCGTCCTAAGGACTTCTTGACCGTCCTTAGGACTTCTTGACCGTCCATAGGACCTCTTGACCGTCCTAAGGACTTCTTTACTGTCCTAAGGACTTCTTTACTGTCCTAAGGACTTCTTGACCGTCCTAAGGACTTCTTGACCGTCCTTATGTCTTCTTGACAGTCCTAAGGACTTCTTGACCGTCCATAGAACTTCAAGACCGTCCATAGGACTTCTTGACCGTCCTAAAGACTTCTTCGCCGTCCTAAGGACTTCTTGACCGTCCTAAAGACTTCTTGACCGTCCTAAGGACTTCTTGACCGTCCTAAGTACTTCTTGACCGTCCTAAGCACTTCTTGACCGTCCTAAGGACTTCTTGACCGTCCTAAAGACTTCTTGACCGTCCTAAAGACTTCTTGACCGTCATAAGGACTTCTTGAGCGTCCTAAGGACTTCTTGACCGTCCTTAGGACTTCTTGACCGTCCATAGGACCTCTTGACCGTCCTAAGGACTTCTTTACTGTCCTAAGGACTTCTTGACCGTCCTAAGGACTTCTTGACCGTCCTTAGGACTTCTTGACAGTCCCAAGGACTTCTTGACCGTCCATAGAACTTCAAGACCGCCCTGAGTACTTCTTGACCGTCCTAAAGACTTCTTGACCGTCCTAAAGACTTCTTGACCGTCCTAAGGACTTCTTGACCGTCCTAAAGACTTCTTGACCGTCCATAGGACCTCTTGACCGTCCTAAAGACTTCTTTACTGTCCTAAGGGCTTCTTGACCGTCCTAAGGACTTCTTGACCGTCCTTAGGACTTCTTGACAGTCCTAAGGACTTCTTGACCGTCCATAGAACTTCAAGACCGTCCTGAGTACTTCTTGACCGTCCTAAAGACTTCTTGACCGTCCTAAGGACTTCTTGACCGTCCTAAAGACTTCTTGACCGTCCTAAGGACTTCTTGACTGTCCTAAGGACTTCTTGAGCGTCCTCATGACTTCTTGACCGTCCTTAGGACTTCTTGACTGTCCATAGGACCTCTTGACCGTCATAAGGACTTCTTGACTATCCTTAGGACTTCTTGACAGTCCATAGGACCTCTTGACCGTCCTAAGGACTTCTTGACCGTCCTAAGGACTTCTTGACCGTCCTTAGGACTTCTTAACCGTCCTAAGGACTTCTTGACCGTCCTAAGTACTTCTTGACCGTCCTAAGGTTTTCTTGACCGTCCTAAAGATTTCTAGACCGTCCTAAGGACTTCTTGACCGTCCTAAAGACTTCTTGACCATCCTAAGGACTTCTTGACCGTCCTAAAGATTTCTTGACCGTCCTAAGGACTTCTTGACCGTCCTAAAGACTTCTTGACCGTCCTAAGGACTTCTTGACCCCACTTAGGACTTCTTGACCGTCCATAGAACTTCTAGACCGTCCTAAGTACTTCTTGACAGTCCTAAGGACTTCTTGACTATCCTAAAGACTTCTTGACCGTCCTAAGGACTTCTTGACCGTCCTAAAGACTTCTTGACCGTCCTAAAGACTTCTTGACCGTCCTAAGGACTTCTTGACCGTCCTAAGGACTTCTTGACCGTCCTTAGGACTTCTTAACCGTCCTAAGGACTTCTTGACCGTCCTTAGTACTTCTTGACCGTCCTAAGGTTTTCTTGACCGTCCTAAAGATTTCTAGACCGTCCTAAGGACTTCTTGACCGTCCTAAAGACTTCTTGACCGTCCTAAGGACTTCTTGACCGTCCTAAAGATTTCTTGACCGTCCTAAGGACTTCTTGACCGTCCTAAAGACTTCTTGACCGTCCTAAGGACTTCTTGACCGTCCTTAGGACTTCTTGACCGTCCATAGAACTTCTAGACCGTCCTAAGTACTTCTTGACCGTCCTAAGGACTTCTTGACTATCCTAAAGACTTCTTGACCGTCCTAAGGACTTCTTGACCGTCCTAAAGACTTCTTGACCGTCCTAAAAACTTCTTGACCGTCCTAAGGACTTCTTGACTGTCCTAAAGACTTCTTGACCGTCCTAAGGACTTCTTGACCGTCCTAAGGACTTCTTGACCGTCCTAAGGACTTCTTGAGCGTCCTCATGACTTCTTGACCGTCCTTAGGACTTCTTGACTGTCCATAGGACCTCTTGACCGTCATAAGGACTTCTTGACTTTCCTTAGGACTTCTTGACAGTCCATAGGACCTCTTGACCGTCCTAAGGACTTCTTGACCGTCCTAAGGACTTCTTGACCGTTCTTAGGACTTCTTAACCGTCCTAAGGACTTCTTGACCGTCCTAAGTACTTCTTGACCGTCCTAAGGTTTTCTTGACCGTCCTAAAGATTTCTAGACCGTCCTTAGGACTTCTTGACCGTCCTAAAGACTTCTTGACCGTCCTAAGGACTTCTTGACCGTCCTAAAGATTTCTTGACCGTCCTTAGGATATCTTGACCGTCCATAGAACTTCTAGACCGTCCTAAGTACTTCTTGACCGTCCTAAGGACTTCTTGACTATCCTAAAGACTTCTTGACCGTCCTAAGGACTTCTTGACCGTCCTAAGGACTTCTTGAGCGTCCTAAGGACTTCTTGACCGTCCTAAGGACTTCTTGACCGTCCTTAGGACTTCTTGACCGTCCATAGGACCTCTTGACCGTCCTAAGGACTTCTTTACTGTCCTAAGGACTTCTTGACCGTCCTAAGGACTTCTTGACCGTCCTTAGGACTTCTTGACAGTCCTAAGGACTTCTTGACCGTCCATAGAACTTCAAGACCGTCCTGAGTACTTCTTGACCGTCCTAAGGACTTCTTGACCGTCCTAAGGACTTCTTGAGCGTCCTAAGGACTTCTTGACCGTCCTTAGGACTTCTTGACCGTCCATAGGACCTCTTGACCGTCCTAAGGACTTCTTTACTGTCCTAAGGACTTCTTGACCGTCCTTAGGACTTCTTGACCGTCCTTAGGACTTCTTGACAGTCCTAAGGACTTCTTGACCGTCCATAGAACTTCAAGACCGTCCTGAGTACTTCTTGACCGTCCTAAAGACTTCTTGACCGTCCTAAAGACTTCTTGACCGTCCTAAGGACTTCTTGACCGTCCTAAAGACTTCTTGACCGTCCTAAGGACTTCTTGACCGTCCTAAGGACTTCTTGAGCGTCCTCATGACTTCTTGACCGTCCTTAGGACTTCTTGACTGTCCATAGGACCTCTTGGCCGTCCTTAGGACTTCTTGACCGTCCTAAGGACTTCTTGACCGTCCTTAAGACTTCATTACCGTCCTTAAGACTTCGTGACCGTCCTAAGGCATTCTTGACCGTCCATAAAACTTCAATACCGTTCTAAGTACTTCTTTACCGTCCTAAGGACTTCTTGACCGTCCTAAAGACTTCTTCACCGTCCTAAGGACTTCTTGACCGTCCTAAAGACTTCTTGACCGTCCTAAGGACTTCTTGAGCGTACTAAAGACTTCATGAGCGTCCTTAGCACTTCTTGACCGTCCTAAGGACTTCTTGACCGTCCTAAAGACTTCTTGACCGTCCTAAGGACTTCTTGACCGTCCTAAAGACTTCTTGACCGTCCTAAGGACTTCTTGACCGTCCTTAGGACTTTAAGACCGTCCAAAGTACTTCTTGACCGTCCTAAGGACTTCTTGACCGTCCTAAAGACTTCTTGACCGTCCTAAGGACTTCTAGACCGTCCTTAAGACTTCTTGACCGTCCTAAGGACTTCTTGAGCGTTCGAAGGACTTCTTGACCGTCCTAAGGTATTCTTGAGCGTTCGAAGGACTTCTTGACCGTCCTTAGGACTTCTTGACCGTCCATAGGACCTCTTGACCGTCCTAAGGACTTCTTGACTGTCCTAAAGAATTCGTGACCGTCCTAAGGACTTCTTGACCGTCCATAAAACTTCAAGGCCGTTCTAAGTACTTCTTGACCGTCCTAAGGACTTCTTGACCGTCCTAAAGACTTCTTCACCGTCCTAAGGACTTCTTGACCGTCCTAAAGACTTCTTGACCGTCCTAAGGACTTCTTGAGCGTACTAAGGACTTCTTGAGCGTCCTTAGCACTTCTTGACCGTCCTAAGGACTTCTTGACCGTCCTAAAGACTTCTTGACCGTCCTAAGGACTTTTTGACCGTCCTAAAGACTTCTTGACCGTCATAAGGACTTCTTGACCGTCCTTAGGACTTTAAGACCGTCCAAAGTACTTCTTGACCGTCCTAAGGACTTCTTGACCGTCCTAAAGACTTCTTGACCGTCCTAAGGACTTCTTGACCGTCCTAAAGACTTCTTGACCGTCCTAAAGACTTCTTGACCGTCCTAAGGACTTCTTGACCGTCCTAAAGACTTCTTGACCGTCCAAAGGACTTCTTGACCGTCCATAGAACTTTAAGACCGTCCAAAGTACTTCTTGACCGTCCTAAGGACTTCTTGACCGTCCTAAAGACTTCTTGACCGTCCTAAGGACTTCTAGACCGTCCTTAAGACTTCTTGACCGTCCTAAGGACTTCTTGAGCGTTCTAAGGACTTCTTGACCGTCCTTAGGACTTCTTGACTGTCCATAGGACCTCTTGACCGTCCTTAGGACTTCTTGACCGTCCTAAGGACTTCTTGACCGTCCTTAAGACTTCATTACCGTCCTTAAGACTTCGTGACCGTCCTAAGGCATTCTTGACCGTCCATAAAACTTCAATACCGTTCTAAGTACTTCTTTACCGTCCTAAGGACTTCTTGACCGTCCTAAAGACTTCTTCACCGTCCTAAGGACTTCTTGACCGTCCTAAAGACTTCTTGACCGTCCTAAGGACTTCTTGAGCGTACTAAAGACTTCTTGAGCGTCCTTAGCACTTCTTGACCGTCCTAAGGACTTCTTGACCGTCCTAAAGACTTCTTGACCGTCCTAAGGACTTCTTGACCGTCCTAAAGACTTCTTGACCGTCCTAAGGACTTCTTGACCGTCCTTAGGACTTTAAGACCGTCCAAAGTACTTCTTGACCGTCCTAAGGACTTCTTGACCGTCCTAAAGACTTCTTGACCGTCCTAAGGACTTCAAGACCGTCCTTAAGACTTCTTGACCGTCCTAAGGACTTCTTGAGCGTTCGAAGGACTTCTTGACCGTCCTAAGGTATTCTTGAGCGTTCGAAGGACTTCTTGACCGTCCTTAGGACTTCTTGACCGTCCATAGGACCCCTTGACCGTCCTAAGGACTTCTTGACTGTCCTAAAGAATTCGTGACCGTCCTAAGGACTTCTTGACCGTCCATAAAACTTCAAGGCCGTTCTAAGTACTTCTTGACCGTCCTAAGGACTTCTTGACCGTCCTAAAGACTTCTTCACCGTCCTAAGGACTTCTTGACCGTCCTAAAGACTTCTTGACCGTCCTAAGGACTTCTTGAGCGTACTAAGGACTTCTTGAGCGTCCTTAGCACTTCTTGACCGTCCTAAGGACTTCTAGACCGTCCTTAAGACTTCTTGACCGTCCTAAGGACTTCTTGAGCGTTCGAAGGACTTCTTGACCGTCCTAAGGTATTCTTGAGCGTTCGAAGGACTTCTTGACCGTCCTTAGGACTTCTTGACCGTCCATAGGACCTCTTGACCGTCCTAAGGACTTCTTGACTGTCCTAAAGAATTCGTGACCGTCCTAAGGACTTCTTGACCGTCCATAAAACTTCAAGGCCGTTCTAAGTACTTCTTGACCGTCCTAAGGACTTCTTGACCGTCCTAAAGACTTCTTCACCGTCCTAAGGACTTCTTGACCGTCCTAAAGACTTCTTGACCGTCCTAAAGACTTCTTGAGCGTACTAAGGACTTCTTGAGCGTCCTTAGCACTTCTTGACCGTCCTAAGGATTCTTGACCGTCCTAAAGTCTTCTTGACCGTCCTAAGGACTTTTTGACCGTCCTAAAGACTTCTTGACCGTCATAAGGACTTCTTGACCGTCCTTAGGACTTTAAGACCGTCCAAAGTACTTCTTGACCGTCCTAAGGACTTCTTGACCGTCCTAAAGACTTCTTGACCGTCCTAAGGACTTCTTGACCGTCCTAAAGACTTCTTGACCGTCCTAAAGACTTCTTGACCGTCCTAAGGACTTCTTGACCGTCCTAAAGACTTCTTGACCGTCCAAAGGACTTCTTGACCGTCCATAGAACTTTAAGACCGTCCAAAGTACTTCTTGACCGTCCTAAGGACTTCTTGACCGTCCTAAAGACTTCTTGACCGTCCTAAGGACTTCTAGACCGTCCTTAAGACTTCTTGACCGTCCTAAGGACTTCTTGAGCGTTCTAAGGACTTCTTGACCGTCCTTAGGACTTCTTGACTGTCCATAGGACCTCTTGACCGTCCTTAGGACTTCTTGACCGTCCTAAGGACTTCTTGACCGTCCTTAAGACTTCATTACCGTCCTTAAGACTTCGTGACCGTCCTAAGGCATTCTTGACCGTCCATAAAACTTCAATACCGTTCTAAGTACTTCTTTACCGTCCTAAGGACTTCTTGACCGTCCTAAAGACTTCTTCACCGTCCTAAGGACTTCTTGACCGTCCTAAAGACTTCTTGACCGTCCTAAGGACTTCTTGAGCGTACTAAAGACTTCTTGAGCGTCCTTAGCACTTCTTGACCGTCCTAAGGACTTCTTGACCGTCCTAAAGACTTCTTGACCGTCCTAAGGACTTCTTGACCGTCCTAAAGACTTCTTGACCGTCCTAAGGACTTCTTGACCGTCCTTAGGACTTTAAGACCGTCCAAAGTACTTCTTGACCGTCCTAAGGACTTCTTGACCGTCCTAAAGACTTCTTGACCGTCCTAAGGACTTCAAGACCGTCCTTAAGACTTCTTGACCGTCCTAAGGACTTCTTGAGCGTTCGAAGGACTTCTTGACCGTCCTAAGGTATTCTTGAGCGTTCGAAGGACTTCTTGACCGTCCTTAGGACTTCTTGACCGTCCATAGGACCCCTTGACCGTCCTAAGGACTTCTTGACTGTCCTAAAGAATTCGTGACCGTCCTAAGGACTTCTTGACCGTCCATAAAACTTCAAGGCCGTTCTAAGTACTTCTTGACCGTCCTAAGGACTTCTTGACCGTCCTAAAGACTTCTTCACCGTCCTAAGGACTTCTTGACCGTCCTAAAGACTTCTTGACCGTCCTAAGGACTTCTTGAGCGTACTAAGGACTTCTTGAGCGTCCTTAGCACTTCTTGACCGTCCTAAGGACTTCTTGACCGTCCTAAAGACTTCTTGACCGTTCTAAGGACTTTTTGACCGTCCTAAAGACTTCTTGACCGTCATAAGGACTTCTTGACCGTCCTTAGGACTTTAAGACCGTCCAAAAAACTTCTTGACCGTCCTAAGGACTTCTTGACCGTCCTAAAGACTTCTTGACCGTCCTAAGGACTTCTTGACCGTCCTAAAGACTTCTTGACCGTCCTAAAGACTTCTTCACCGTCCTAAGGACTTCTTGACCGTCCTAAAGACTTCTTGACCGTCCAAAGGACTTCTTGACCGTCCATAGAACTTTAAGACCGTCCAAAGTACTTCTTGACCGTCCTAAGGACTTCTTGACCGTCCTAAAGACTTCTTGACCGTCCTAAGGACTTCTAGACCGTCCTTAAGACTTCTTGACCGTCCTAAGGACTTCTTGAGCGTTCTAAGGACTTCTTGACCGTCCTTAGGACTTCTTGACCGTCCATAGGACCTCTTGACCGTCCTAAGGACTTCTTGACTGTCCTAAGGACTTCTTGACCGTCCTAAGGACTTCTTGACCGTCCTTAGGACTTCTTGACCGTCCATAGAACTTCAAAACCGTCCTGAGTACTTCTTGACCGTCCTAAGGACTTCTTGACCGTCCTAAAGACTTCTTGACCGTCTTAAAGACTTCTTGACCGTCCTAAGGACTTCTTGACCGTCCTAAAGACTTCTAGACCGTCCTAAGACTTCTTGACCGTCCTAAGGACTTCTTGAGCGTTCTAAGGACTTCTTGACCGTCCATAGGACCTCTTGACCGTCCTAAAGACTTCTTGACCTCCTAAGGACTTCTTGACCGTCCTAAAGACTTCTTGACCGTCTTAAAGACTTCTTGACCGTCCTAAGGACTTCTTGACCGTCCTTAAGACTTCTGGACCGTCCTAAAGACTTCTTGACCGTCCTAAGGACTTCTTGAGCGTTCTAAGGACTTCTTGACCGTCCATAGGACCTCTTGACCGTCTTAAGGACTTCTTGACCGTCCTAAGGACTTCTTGACCGTCCTAAGGACTTCTTGACCGTCCTTAGGACTTCTTGACCGTCCTAAGGACTTCTTGACCGTCCATAGAACTTCTTGACCGTCCTAAAGACTTCTTGACCGTCCTAAGGACTTCTTGACCGTCCTAAAGATTTCTTGACCGTCCTAAGGACTTCTTGACCGTCCTAATGACTACATGACCGTCCTAAAGACTTCTTGACCGTCCAAAGGACTTCTTGATAGTCATAAGGACTTCTTGAGCGTCCTAATGACTTCTTGACAGTCCATAGGACCTCTTGACCATCCTAAGGACTTCTTGACCGTCCTAAGGACTTCTTGACCGTCCTAAGGACTTCTTGACCGTCCTAAGGACTTCTTGACCGTCCTAAGGTCTTCTTGAACGTCCATAGAACTTCAAGACCGTCCTAAAGACTTCTTGACCGTCCATAGGACCTCTTGACCGTCCTAAAGACTTCTTCACCGTCCTAAGGACTTCTTGACCGTCCTAAGGACTTCTTGACCGTCCTTAGGACTTCTTGACAGTCCTAAGGACTTCTTGACCGTCCATAGAACTTCAAGACCGTCCTAAGTACTTCTTGACCGTCCTTAAGACTTCTTGACCGTCCTAAAGACTTCTTGACCGTCCTAAGGACTTCTTGACCGTCCTAAAGACTTCTTGACCGTCCATAGGACCTCTTGACCGTCCTAAGGACTTCTTTACTGTCCTAAGGACTTCTTGACCGTCCTAAGGACTTCTTGACCGTCCATAGAACTTCAAGACCGTCCTGAGTACTTCTTGACCGTCCTAAAGACTTCTTGACCGTCCTAAAGACTTCTTGACCGTCCTAAGGACTTCTTGACCGTCCTAAAGACTTCTTGACCGTCCTAAGGACTTCTTGACCGTCCTAAGGACTTCTTGAGCGTCCTCATGACTTCTTGACCGTCCTTAGGACTTCTTGACTGTCCATAGGACCTCTTGACCGTCATAAGGACTTCTTGACTGTCCTTAGGACTTCTTGACAGTCCATAGGACCTCTTGACCGTCCTAAGGACTTCTTGACCGTCCTAAGGACTTCTTGTCCGTCCTTAGGACTTCTTGACCGTCCTAAAGATTTTTTGACCGTCCTAAGGACTTCTTGACCGTCCTAAAGACTTCTTGACCGTCCTAAGGACTTCTTGACCGTCCTTAGGACTTCTTGACCGTCCATAGAACTTCTAGACCGTATTAAGTACTTCTTGACCGTCCTAAGGACTTCTTGACTATCCTAAAGACTTCTTGACCGTCCTAAGGACTTCTTGACCGTCCTAAAGACTTCTTGACCGTCCTAAAGACTTCTTGACCGTCCTAAGGTCTTCTTGACCGTCCTAAGGACTTCTTGAGCGTCCTAAGGACTTCTTGACCGTCCTTAGGACTTCTTGACCGTCCATAGGACCTCTTGACCGTCCTAAGGCCTTCTTTACTGTCCTAATGACTTCTTGACCGTCCTAAAGACTTCTTGACCGTCCTAAGGACTTCTTTACTGTCCTAATGACTTTTTGACCGTCCTTAGGACTTCTTGACAGTCCATAGAACTTCTAGACCGTCCTAAGTACTTCTTGACCGTCCTAAGGACTTCTTGACCGTCCTAAAGACTTCTTGACCGTCCTAAAGACTTCTTGACCGTCCTAAGGACTTCTTGACCGTCCTAAGGACTTCTTGAGCGTCCTAAGGACTTCTTGACCGTCCTTAGGACTTCTTGACCGTCCATAGGACCTCTTGACCGTCCTAAGGACTTCTTTACTGTCCTAAGGACTTCTTGACCGTCCTAAGGACTTCTTGACCGTCCTTAGGACTTCTTGACAGTCCTAAGGACTTCTTGACCGTCCTAAGGACTTCTTGTCCGTCCTTAGGACTTCTTAACCGTCCTAAGGACTTCTTGACCGTCCTAAGTACTTCTTAACCGTCCTAAGGTTTTCTTGACCGTCCTAAAGATTTCTAGACCGTCCTAAGGACTTCTTGACCGTCCTAAAGACTTCTTGACCGTCCTAAGGACTTCTTGACCGTCCTAAAGATTTTTTGACCGTCCTAAGGACTTCTTGACCGTCCTAAAGACTTCTTGACCGTCCTAAGGACTTCTTGACCGTCCTTAGGACTTCTTGACCGTCCATAGAACTTCTAGACCGTCCTAAGTACTTCTTGACCGTCCTAAGGACTTCTTGACTATCCTAAAGACTTCTTGACCGTCCTAAGGACTTCTTGACCGTCCTAAAGACTTCTTGACCGTCCTAAAGACTTCTTGACCGTCCTAAGGACTTCTTGACCGTCCTAAGGACTTCTTGAGCGTCCTAAGGACTTCTTGACCGTCCTTAGGACTTCTTGACCGTCCATAGGACCTCTTGACCGTCCTAAGGACTTCTTTACTGTCCTAAGGACTTCTTGACCGTCCTAAGGACTTCTTGACCGTCCTTAGGACTTCTTGACAGTCCTAAGGACTTCTTGACAGTCCTAAGGACTTCTTGACCGTCCATAGAACTTCAAGACCGTCCTGAGTACTTCTTGACCGTCCTAAAGACTTCTTGACCGTCCTAAAGACTTCTTGACCGTCCTATGGACTTCTTGACCGTCCTAAAGACTTCTTGACCGTCCATAGGACCTCTTGACCGTCCTAAGGACTTCTTTACTGTCCTAAGGACTTCTTGACCGTCCTAAGGACTTCTTGATCGTCCTTAGGACTTCTTGACAGTCCAAAGGACTTCTTGACCGTCCATAGAACTTCAAGACCGTCTTGAGTACTTCTTGACCGTCCTAAAGACTTCTTGACCGTCCTAAAGACTTCTTGACCGTCCTAAGGACTTCTTGACCGTCCTAAAGACTTCTTGACCGTCCTAAGGACTTCTTGACCGTCCTAAGGACTTCTTGAGCGTCCTCATGACTTCTTGACCGTCCTTAGGACTTCTTGACTGTCCATAGGACCTCTTGACCGTCCTTAGGACTTCTTCACTGTCCTAAGGACTTCTTGACCGTCCTTAAGACTTCTTTACCGTCCTTAAGACTTCGTGACCGTCCTAAGGCATTCTTGACCGTCCATAAAACTTCAATACCGTTCTAAGTACTTCTTTACCGTCCTAAGGACTTCTTGACCGTTCTAAAGACTTCTTCACCGTCCTAAGGACTTCTTGACCGTCCTAAAGACTTCTTGACCGTCCTAAGGACTTCTTGAGCGTACTAAGGACTTCTTGAGCGTCCTTAGCACTTCTTGACCGTCCTAAGGACTTCTTGACCGTCCTAAAGACTTCTTGACGATCCTAAGGACTTCTTGACCGTCCTAAAGACTTCTTGACCGTCCATAGAACTTCTAGACCGTCCTAAGTACTTCTTGACCGTCCTTAGGACTTCTTGACTATCCTAAAGACTTCTTGACCGTCCTAAGGACTTCTTGACCGTCCTAAAGACTTCTTGACCGTCCTAAAGACTTCTTGACCGTCCTAAGGACTTCTTGACCGTCCTAAGGACTTCTTGAGCGTCCTAAGGACTTCTTGACCGTCCTAAGGACTTCTTTACTGTCCTAAGGACTTCTTGACCGTCCTAAGGACTTCTTGACCGTCCTTAGGACTTCTTGACAGTCCTAAGGACTTCTTGACCGTCCATAGAACTTCAAGACCGTCCTGAGTACTTCTTGACCGTCCTAAAGACTTCTTGACCGTCCTAAAGACTTCTTGACTGTCCTATGGACTTCTTGACCGTCCTAAAGACTTCTTGACCGTCCATAGGACCTCTTGACCGTCCTAAGGACTTCTTTACTGTCCTAAGGACTTCTTGACCGTCCTAAGGACTTCTTGATCGTCCTTAGGACTTCTTGACAGTCCAAAGGACTTCTTGACCGTCCATAGAACTTCAAGACCGTCTTGAGTACTTCTTGACCGTCCTAAAGACTTCTTGACCGTCCTAAAGACTTCTTGACCGTCCTAAGGACTTCTTGACCGTCCTAAAGACTTCTTGACCGTCCTAAGGACTTCTTGACCGTCCTAAGGACTTCTTGAGCGTCCTCATGACTTCTTGACCGTCCTTAGGACTTCTTGACTGTCCATAGGACCTCTTGACCGTCCTTAGGACTTCTTGACCGTCCTAAGGACTTCTTGACCGTCCTTAAGACTTCTTTACCGTCCTTAAGACTTCGTGACCGTCCTAAGGCATTCTTGACCGTCCATAAAACTTCAATACCGTTCTAAGTACTTCTTTACCGTCCTAAGGACTTCTTGACCGTTCTAAAGACTTCTTCACCGTCCTAAGGACTTCTTGACCGTCCTAAAGACTTCTTGACCGTCCTAAGGACTTCTTGAGCGTACTAAGGACTTCTTGAGCGTCCTTAGCACTTCTTGACCGTCCTAAGGACTTCTTGACCGTCCTAAAGACTTCTTGACGATCCTAAGGACTTCTTGACCGTCCTAAAGACTTCTTGACCGTCCTAAGGACTTCTTGACCGTCCTTAGGACTTTAAGACCGTCCAAAGTACTTCTTGACCGTCCTAAGGACTTCTTGACCGTCCATAAAACTTCAAGGCCGTTCTAAGTACTTCTTGACCGTCCTAAGGACTTCTTGACCGTCCTAAAGACTTCTTGACCGTCCTAAGGACTTCTTGAGCGTACTAAGGACTTCTTGAGCGTCCTTAGCACTTCTTGACCGTCCTAAGGACTTCTTGACCGTCCTAAAGACTTTTTGACCGTCCTAAGGACTTTTTGACCGTCCTAAAGACTTCTTGACCGTCATAAGGACTTCTTGACCGTCCTTAGGACTTAAAGACCGTCCAAAGTACTTCTTGACCGTCCTAAGGACTTCTTGACCGTCCTAAAGACTTCTTGACCGTCCTAAGGACTTCTAGACCGTCCTTAAGACTTCTTGACCGTCCTAAGGACTTCTTGAGCGTTCTAAGGACTTCTTGACCGTCCTTAGTACTTCTTGACCGTCCATAGGACCTCTTGACCGTCCTAAAGACTTCTTCACCGTCCTAAGGACTTCTTGACCGTCCTAAAGACTTCTTGACCGTCCTAAAGACTTTTTGACCGTCCTAAGGACTTCTTGACCGTCCTAAAGACTTCTTGACCGTCCAAAGGACTTCTTGACCGTCCATAGAACTTTAAGACCGTCCAAAGAACTTCTTGACCGTCCTAAGGACTTCTTGACCGTCCTAAAGACTTCTTGACCGTCCTAAGGACTTCTAGACCGTCCTTAAGACTTCTTGACCGTCCTAAGGACTTCTTGAGCGTTCTAAGGACTTCTTGACCGTCCTTAGGACTTTTTGACCGTCCATAGGACCTCTTGACCGTCCTAAGGACTTCTTGACTGTCCTAAGGACTTCTTGACCGTCCTAAGGACTTCTTGACCGTCCTTAGGACTTCTTGACCGTCCATAGAACTTCAAGACCGTCCTGAGTACTTCTTGACCGTCCTAAGGACTTCTTGACCGTCCTAAAGACTTCTTGACCGTCTTAAAAACTTCTTGACCGTCCTAAGGACTTCTTTACCGTCCTAAAGACTTCTAGACCGTCCTAAAGACTTCTTGACCGTCCTAAGGACTTCTTGAGCGTTCTAAGGACTTCTTGACCGTCCATAGGACCTCTTGACCGTCCTAAAGACTTCTTGACCTCCTAAGGACTTCTTGACCGTCCTAAAGACTTCTTGACCGTCTTAAAGACTTCTTGACCGTCCTAAGGACTTCTTGACCGTCCTAAAGACTTCTAGACCGTCCTAAAGACTTCTTGACCGTCCTAAGGACTTCTTGAGCGTTCTAAGGACTTCTTGACCGTCCACAGGACCTCTTGACCGTCTTAAGGACTTCTTGACCGTCCAAAGGACTTCTTGACAGTCATAAGGACTTCTTGAGCGTCCTAATGACTTCTTGACAGTCCATAGGACCTCTTGACCATCCTAAGGACTTCTTGACCGTCCTAAGGACTTCTTGACCGTCCTAAGGACTTCTTGACCGTCCTAAGGACTTCTTGACCGTCCTAAGGTCTTCTTGAACGTCCATAGAACTTCAAGACCGTCCTAAAGACTTCTTGACCGTCCATAGGACCTCTTGACCGTCCTAAGGACTTCTTGACCGTCCTAAAGACTTCTTGACCGTCCTAAAGACTTCTTGACCGTCCTAAAGACTTCTTGACCGTCCTAAAGACTTCTTGACCGTCCTAAAGACTTCTTGACCGTCCAAAGGACTTCTTGACCGTCCATAGAACTTTAAGACCGTCCAAAGTACTTCTTGACCGTCCTAAGGACCTCTGACCGTCCATAGAACTTCAAGACCGTTCTAAGTTTTTCTTGACCGTCCTAAGGACTTCCTGACCGTCCTAAAGACTTCTTGATTGTCCTTAGGACTTCTTGACCGTCCATAGGACCTCTTGACCGTCCTAAGGACTTCTTGACCGTCCAAACGACTTCTTGAGCGTTCTAAGGACTTCTTGACCGTCCTTAGGACTTCTTGACCGTCCATAGGACCTCTTGACCGTCCTAAGGACTTCTTGACTGTCCTAAGGACTTCTTGACCGTCCTAAGGACTTCTTGACCGTCCTAAGGACTTCTTGACCGTCCTAAGGACTTCTTGACCGTCCTAAGGACTTCTTGACCGTCCTTAGGACTTCTTGACCGTCCTAAGGACTTCTTGACCGTCCATAGAACTTCAAGACCGTCCTGAGTACTTCTTGACCGTCCTAAGGACTTCTTGACCGTCCTAAAGACTTCTTGACCGTCCTAAGGACTTCTTGACCGTCCTAATGACTACATGACCGTCCTAAAGACTTCTTGACCGTCTTAAAGACTTCTTGACCGTCCTAAGGACTTCTTGACCGTCCTAAAGACTTCTAGACCGTCCTAAAGACTACTTGACCGTCCTAAAGACTTCTTGACCGTCCTAAGGACTTCTAGACCGTCCTAATGACTACTTGACCGTCCTAAAGACTTCTTGACCGTCCTAAGGATTTCTAGACCGTCCTAATTACTACTTGACCGTCCTTAAGACTTCTTGATCGTCCTAAGGACTTCTTGACCGTCTTAAAGACTTCTTGACCGTCCTAAGGACTTCTTGACCGTCCTAAAGACTTCTAGACCGTCCTAAAGACTTCTTGACCGTCCTAAGGACTTCTTGACCGTCCTAAAGACTTCTTGACCGTCCAAAGGACTTCTTGACCGTCCATAGAACTTTAAGACCGTCCAAAGAACTTCTTGACCGTCCTAAGGACTTCTTGACCGTCCTAAAGACTTCTTGACCGTCCTAAGGACTTCTAGACCGTCCTTAAGACTTCTTGACCGTCCTAAGGACTTCTTGAGCGTTCTAAGGACTTCTTGACCGTCCTTAGGACTTCTTGACCGTCCATAGGACCTCTTGACCGTCCTAAGGACTTCTTGACTGTCCTAAGGACTTCTTGACCGTCCTAAGGACTTCTTGACCGTCCTTAGGACTTCTTGACCGTCCATAGAACTTCAAGACCGTCCTGAGTACTTCTTGACCGTCCTAAGGACTTCTTGACCGTCCTAAAGACTTCTTGACCGTCTTAAAAACTTCTTGACCGTCCTAAGGACTTCTTTACCGTCCTAAAGACTTCTAGACCGTCCTAAAGACTTCTTGACCGTCCTAAGGACTTCTTGAGCGTTCTAAGGACTTCTTGACCGTCCATAGGACCTCTTGACCGTCCTAAAGACTTCTTGACCTCCTAAGGACTTCTTGACCGTCCTAAAGACTTCTTGACCGTCTTAAAGACTTCTTGACCGTCCTAAGGACTTCTTGACCGTCCTAAAGACTTCTAGACCGTCCTAAAGACTTCTTGACCGTCCTAAGGACTTCTTGAGCGTTCTAAGGACTTCTTGACCGTCCACAGGACCTCTTGACCGTCCTAAAGACTTCTTGACCGTCCAAAGGACTTCTTGACAGTCATAAGGACTTCTTGAGCGTCCTAATGACTTCTTGACAGTCCATAGGACCTCTTGACCATCCTAAGGACTTCTTGACCGTCCTAAGGACTTCTTGACCGTCCTAAGGACTTCTTGACCGTCCTAAGGACTTCTTGACCGTCCTAAGGTCTTCTTGAACGTCCATAGAACTTCAAGACCGTCCTAAAGACTTCTTGACCGTCCATAGGACCTCTTGACCGTCCTAAGGACTTCTTGACCGTCCTAAAGACTTCTTGACCGTCCTAAAGACTTCTTGACCGTCCTAAAGACTTCTTGACCGTCCTAAAGACTTCTTGACCGTCCTAAAGACTTCTTGACCGTCCAAAGGACTTCTTGACCGTCCATAGAACTTTAAGACCGTCCAAAGTACTTCTTGACCGTCCTAAGGACCTCTGACCGTCCATAGAACTTCAAGACCGTTCTAAGTTTTTCTTGACCGTCCTAAGGACTTCTTGACCGTCCTAAAGACTTCTTGATTGTCCTTAGGACTTCTTGACCGTCCATAGGACCTCTTGACCGTCCTAAGGACTTCTTGACCGTCCTAACGACTTCTTGAGCGTTCTAAGGACTTCTTGACCGTCCTTAGGACTTCTTGACCGTCCATAGGACCTCTTGACCGTCCTAAGGACTTCTTGACTGTCCTAAGGACTTCTTGACCGTCCTAAGGACTTCTTGACCGTCCTAAGGACTTCTTGACCGTCCTAAGAACTTCTTGACCGTCCTAAGGACTTCTTGACCGTCCTTAGGACTTCTTGACCGTCCTAAGGACTTCTTGACCGTCCATAGAACTTCAAGACCGTCCTGAGTACTTCTTGACCGTCCTAAGGACTTCTTGACCGTCCTAAAGACTTCTTGACCGTCCTAAGGACTTCTTGACCGTCCTAATGACTACATGACCGTCCTAAAGACTTCTTGACCGTCTTAAAGACTTCTTGACCGTCCTAAGGACTTCTTGACCGTCCTAAAGACTTCTAGACCGTCCTAAAGACTACTTGACCGTCCTAAAGACTTCTTGACCGTCCTAAGGACTTCTAGACCGTCCTAATGACTACTTGACCGTCCTAAAGACTTCTTGACCGTCCTAAGGATTTCTAGACCGTCCTAATTACTACTTGACCGTCCTTAAGACTTCTTGATCGTCCTAAGGACTTCTTGACCGTCTTAAAGACTTCTTGACCGTCCTAAGGACTTCTTGACCGTCCTTAAGACTTCTAGACCGTCCTAAAGACTTCTTGACCGTCCTAAGGACTTCTTGAGCGTTCTAAGGACTTCTTGACCGTCCATAGGACCTCTTGACCGTCTTAAGGACTTCTTGACTGTCCTAAGGACTTCTTGACCGTCCTAAGGACTTCTTGACCGTCCTTAGGACTTCTTGACCGTCCTAAGGACTTCTTGACCGTCCATAGAACTTCAAGACCGTCCTGAGTACTTCTTGACCGTCCTAAGGACTTCTTGACCGTCCTAAGGACTTCTTGACCGTCCTAATGACTACATGACCGTCCTAAAGACTTCTTGACCGTCCAAAGGACTTCTTGACAGTCATAAGGACTTCTTGAGCGTCCTGATGACTTCTTGACAGTCCATAGGACCTCTTGACCGTCCTAAGGACTTCTTGACCGTCCTAGGGACTTCTTGACCGTCCTAAGGACTTCTTGACCGTCCTAAGGACTTCTTGACCGTCCTAAGGTCTTCTTGAACGTCCATAGAACTTCAAGACCGTCCTAAAGACTTCTTGACCGTCCTAAGAACTTCTTGACCGGCCTAAGGACTTCTTGACCGTCCTAAAGACTTCTTGGCCGTCCTAAGGACTTCTTGACCGTCCTAAGGACTTATTGACCGTCCAAAGGACATCCAGACCGTCCTAAGTACTTGATGACCGTCCTAAGGACTCCTTGACCGTCCTAATGACTTCTTGACCGTCCTAAGGACTTCTTGACCGTCCTAAGGACTTCTTGACCGTCCTAAGGACTTCTTGACCGTCCTAAGGACTTCTTGACCGTCCTAAGTACTTCTTGACCGTCCTAAGGACTTCTTGACCGTCCTAAGGACTTCTTGTTCGTTCTAAAGACTTCTTGACCGTCCTAAGGACTTCTTGACCGTCATAAGGACTTCTTGACCGTCCTAAGGACTTTATGACCGTCCATAGGACCTCTTGACCGTCCTAAGGACTTCTTGACCGCCCTTAGTACATATTGACCGTCCTATGTACTTCTTGAACGTCCATAGAACTTCAAGACCGTCCTAAAGACTTCTTGATCGTCCTATAGACTTTTTCACCGTCCTAAGGACTTCTTGACCGTCCTAAAGACTTCTTGACTGTCCTAAAGACTTCTTGACCGTCCTAAGGACTTCTTGACCGTCCATAGGACCTCTTGACCGTCCTAAGACTTCTTGACCGTCCTTAGGACTTCTTGACCGTCCTAAGGACTTCTTGACCGTCCTTAAGACTTCTTGACCCTCCTAAGGACTTCTTGACCGTCCTAAGGACTTCTTGACCGTCCTAAGGACTTCTTGACCATCCATAGGACCTCTTGACAGTTCATAGGACTTCTTGACCGTCCTTAGGATTTCTTGACCGTCCTAATGACTTTATGACCGTCCTAAAGACTTCTTGGCCGTCCTGAGGACTTCTTGACCGTCCTAAGGACTTCTTGACCGTCCATAGGACCTCTTGACCGTCCCAGGGACTTCTTGACCGTCCTTAGGACATCTTGACCGTCCTATGGACTTCTTGACCGTCCATAGAACTTCAAGACCGTCCTAAAGACTTTTTGACCGTCCTAAGGACTTCTTGACCGGCCTAAGGACTTCTTGAGCGTCCTTAGCACTTCTTGACCGTCCTTAGGACTTCTTGACCGTCCATAGGACCTCTTGAACGTCCTAAGGACTTCTTGACCGTCCTAAGGACTTCTTGACCGTCCTAAGGACTTCTTGACCGTCCTAAGGACTTCTTGACCGTCCTAAAGACTTCTTGACCGTCCTAAAGACTTCTTGACCGTCCTAAAGACTTCTTGACCGTCCTAAGGACTTCTTGACCGTCCATAGAACTTCAAGACCGTCCTGAGTACTTCTTGACCGTCCTAAGGACTTCTTGACCGTCTTAAGGACTTCTTGACCGTCCTAATGACTACATGACCGTCCTAAAGACTTCTTGACCGTCCAAAGGACTTCTTGACAGTCATAAGGACTTCTTGAGCGTCCTGATGACTTCTTGACATTCCATAGGACCTCTTGACCGTCTTAAAGACTTCTTGACCGTCCTAAGGACTTCTTGACCGTCCTAAAGACTTCTAGACCGTCCTAAAGACTTCTTGACCGTCCTAAGGACTTCTTGAGCGTTCTAAGGACTTCTTGACAGTCCATAGGACCTCTTGACCATCCTAAGGACTTCTTGACCGTCCTAAGGACTTCTTGACCGTCCTAAGGACTTCTTGACCGTCCTAAGGACTTCTTGACCGTCCTAAGGTCTTCTTGAACGTCCATAGAACTTCTTGACCGTCCTAAGGACTTCTTGACCGTCCTAAGGACTTCTTGAGCGTCCTCATGACTTCTTGACCGTCCTAAAGACTTCTTGACAGTCCTAATTACTTCTCGACCGTCCTTAGCACTTCTTGACCGTCCATAGAACTTCAAGACCGTCCTGAGTACTTCTTGACCGTCCTAAGGACTTCTTGACCGTCTTAAGGACTTCTTGACCGTCCTAATGACTACATGACCGTCCTAAAGACTTCTTGACCGTCCAAAGGACTTCTTGACAGTCATAAGGACTTCTTGAGCGTCCTGATGACTTCTTGACAGTCCATAGGACCTCTTGACCGTCCTAAGGACTTCTTGACCGTCCTAGGGACTTCTTGACCGTCCTAAGGACTTCTTGACCGTCCTAAGGACTTCTTGACCGTCCTAAGGTCTTCTTGAACGTCCATAGAACTTCAAGACCGTCCTAAAGACTTCTTGACCGTCCTAAGAACTTCTTGACCGGCCTAAGGACTTCTTGACCGTCCAAAAGACTTCTTGGCCGTCCTAAGGACTTCTTGACCGTCCTAAGGACTTCTTGACCGTCCATAGGACATCCAGACCGTCCTAAGTACTTCATGACCGTCCTAAGGACTCCTTGACCGTCCTAATGACTTCTTGACCGTCCTAAGGACTTCTTGACCGTCCTAAGGACTTCTTGACCGTCCTAAGGACTTCTTGACCGTCCAAAGGACTTCTTGACCGTCCTAAGTACTTCTTGACCGTCCTAAGGACTTCTTGACCGTCCAAAGGACTTCTTGACCGTCCTAAGGACTTCTTGTTCGTTCTAAGGACTTCTTGACCGTCCTAAGGACTTCTTGTACGTCATAAGGACTTCTTGACCGTCCTAAGGACTTCTTGACCGTCCTAATGACTACATGACCGTCCTAAAGACTTCTTGACCGTCTTAAAGACTTCTTGACCGTCCTAAGGACTTCTTGACCGTCCTAAAGACTTCTAGACCGTCCTAAAGACTACTTGACCGTCCTAAAGACTTCTTGACCGTCCTAAGGACTTCTAGACCGTCCTAATGACTACTTGACCGTCCTAAAGACATCTTGACCGTCCTAAGGATTTCTAGACCGTCCTAATTACTACTTGACCGTCCTTAAGACTTCTTGATCGTCCTAAGGACTTCTTGACCGTCTTAAAGACTTCTTGACTGTCCTAAAGACTTCTTGACCGTCCTAAGGACTTCTTGACCGTCCATAGGACCTCTTGACCGTCTAAGACTTCTTGACCGTCCTTAGGACTTCTTGACCGTCCTAAGGACTTCTTGACCGTCCTTAAGACTTCTTGACCCTCCTAAGGACTTCTTGACCGTCCTAAGGACTTCTTGACCGTCCTAAGGACTTCTTGACCATCCATAGGACCTCTTGACAGTTCATAGGACTTCTTGACCGTCCTTAGGATTTCTTGACCGTCCTAATGACTTTATGACCGTCCTAAAGACTTCTTGGCCGTCCTGAGGACTTCTTGACCGTCCTAAGGACTTCTTGACCGTCCATAGGACCTCTTGACCGTCCCAGGGACTTCTTGACCGTCCTTAGGACATCTTGACCGTCCTATGGACTTCTTGACCGTCCATAGAACTTCAAGACCGTCCTAAAGACTTTTTGACCGTCCTAAGGACTTCTTGACCGGCCTAAGGACTTCTTGAGCGTCCTTAGGACTTCTTGACCGTCCTTAGGACTTCTTGACCGTCCATAGGACCTCTTGACCGTCCTAAGGACTTCTTGACCGTCCTAAGGACTTCTTGACCGTCCTAAGGACTTCTTGACCGTCCTAAGGACTTCTTGACCGTCCTAAAGACTTCTTGACCGTCCTAAAATCTTCTTGACCGTCCTAAAGACTTCTTGACCGTCCTAAGGACTTCTTGACCGTCCATAGAACTTCAAGACCGTCCTGAGTACTTCTTGACCGTCCTAAGGACTTCTTGACCGTCTTAAGGACTTCTTGACCGTCCTAATGACTACATGACCGTCCTAAAGACTTCTTGACCGTCCAAAGGACTTCTTGACAGTCATAAGGACTTCTTGAGCGTCCTGATGACTTCTTGACATTCCATAGGACCTCTTGACCGTCTTAAAGACTTCTTGACCGTCCTAAGGACTTCTTGACCGTCCTAAAGACTTCTAGACCGTCCTAAAGACTTCTTGACCGTCCTAAGGACTTCTTGAGCGTTCTAAGGACTTCTTGACAGTCCATAGGACCTCTTGACCATCCTAAGGACTTCTTGACCGTCCTAAGGACTTCTTGACCGTCCTAAGGACTTCTTGACCGTCCTAAGGACTTCTTGACCGTCCTAAGGACTTCTTGACCGTCCTAAGGTCTTCTTGAACGTCCATAGAACTTCTTGACCGTCCTAAGGACTTCTTGACCGTCCTAAGGACTTCTTGAGCGTCCTCATGACTTCTTGACCGTCCTAAAGACTTCTTGACCGTCCTAATTACTTCTCGACCGTCCTTAGCACTTCTTGACCGTCCATAGAACTTCAAGACCGTCCTGAGTACTTCTTGACCGTCCTAAGGACTTCTTGACCGTCTTAAGGACTTCTTGACCGTCCTAATGACTACATGACCGTCCTAAAGACTTCTTGACCGTCCAAAGGACTTCTTGACAGTCATAAGGACTTCTTGAGCGTCCTGATGACTTCTTGACAGTCCAAAGGACCTCTTGACCGTCCTAAGGACTTCTTGACCGTCCTAGGGACTTCTTGACCGTCCTAAGGACTTCTTGACCGTCCTAAGGACTTCTTGACCGTCCTAAGGTCTTCTTGAACGTCCATAGAACTTCAAGACCGTCCTAAAGACTTCTTGACCGTCCTAAGAACTTCTTGACCGGCCTAAGGACTTCTTGACCGTCCTAAAGACTTCTTGGCCGTCCTAAGGACTTCTTGACCGTCCTAAGGACTTCTTGACCGTCCATAGGACATCCAGACCGTCCTAAGTACTTCATGACCGTCCTAAGGACTCCTTGACCGTCCTAATGACTTCTTGACCGTCCTAAGGACTTCTTGACCGTCCTAAGGACTTCTTGACCGTCCTAAGGACTTCTTGACCGTCCTAAGGACTTCTTGACCGTCCTAAGTACTTCTTGACCGTCCTAAGGACTTCTTGACCGTCCAAAGGACTTCTTGACCGTCCTAAGGACTTCTTGTTCGTTCTAAGGACTTCTTGACCGTCCTAAGGACTTCTTGTACGTCATAAGGACTTCTTGACCGTCCTAAGGACTTCTTGACCGTCCTAATGACTACATGACCGTCCTAAAGACTTCTAGACCGTCTTAAAGACTTCTTGACCGTCCTAAGGACTTCTTGACCGTCCTAAAGACTTCTAGACCGTCCTAAAGACTACTTGACCGTCCTAAAGACTTCTTGACCGTCCTAAGGACTTCTAGACCGTCCTAATGACTACTTGACCGTCCTAAAGACATCTTGACCGTCCTAAGGATTTCTAGACCGTCCTAATTACTACTTGACCGTCCTTAAGACTTCTTGATCGTCCTAAGGACTTCTTGACCGTCTTAAAGACTTCTTGACCGTCCTAAGGACTTCTTGACCGTCCTAAAGACTTCTAGACCGTCCTAAAGACTTCTTGACCGTCCTAAGGACTTCTTGAGCGTTCTAAGGACTTCTTGACCGTCCATAAGACCTCTTGACCGTCTTAAGGACTTCTTGACTGTCCTAAGGACTTCTTGACCGTCCTAAGGACTTCTTGACCGTCCATAGAACTTCAAGACCGTCCTGAGTACTTCTTGACCGTCCTAAGGACTTCTTAACCGTCCTAAGGACTTCTTGACCGTCCTAATGACTACATGACCGTCCTAAGACTTCTTGATCGTCCAAAGGACTTCTTGACAGTCATAAGGACTTCTTGAGCGTCCTGATGACTTCTTGACAGTCCATAGGACCTCTTGACCGTCCTAAGGACTTCTTGACCGTCCTAGGGACTTCTTGACCGTCCTAAGGACTTCTTGACCGTCCTAAGGACTTCTTGACCGTCCATAGAACTTCAAGACCGTCCTGAGTACTTCTTGACCGTCCTAAGGACTTCTTGACCGTCTTAAGGACTTCTTGACCGTCCTAATGACTACATGACCGTCCTAAAGACTTCTTGACCGTCCAAAGGACTTCTTGACAGTCATAAGGACTTCTTGAGCGTCCTGATGACTTCTTGACATTCCATAGGACCTCTTGACCGTCTTAAAGACTTCTTGACCGTCCTAAGGACTTCTTGACCGTCCTAAAGACTTCTAGACCGTCCTAAAGACTTCTTGACCGTCCTAAGGACTTCTTGAGCGTTCTAAGGACTTCTTGACAGTCCATAGGACCTCTTGACCATCCTAAGGACTTCTTGACCGTCCTAAGGACTTCTTGACCGTCCTAAGGACTTCTTGACCGTCCTAAGGACTTCTTGACCGTCCTAAGGACTTCTTGACCGTCCTAAGGTCTTCTTGAACGTCCATAGAACTTCTTGACCGTCCTAAGGACTTCTTGACCGTCCTAAGGACTTCTTGAGCGTCCTCATGACTTCTTGACCGTCCTAAAGACTTCTTGACCGTCCTAATTACTTCTCGACCGTCCTTAGCACTTCTTGACCGTCCATAGAACTTCAAGACCGTCCTGAGTACTTCTTGACCGTCCTAAGGACTTCTTGACCGTCTTAAGGACTTCTTGACCGTCCTAATGACTACATGACCGTCCTAAAGACTTCTTGACCGTCCAAAGGACTTCTTGACAGTCATAAGGACTTCTTGAGCGTCCTGATGACTTCTTGACAGTCCAAAGGACCTCTTGACCGTCCTAAGGACTTCTTGACCGTCCTAGGGACTTCTTGACCGTCCTAAGGACTTCTTGACCGTCCTAAGGACTTCTTGACCGTCCTAAGGTCTTCTTGAACGTCCATAGAACTTCAAGACCGTCCTAAAGACTTCTTGACCGTCCTAAG
This sequence comes from Brachionus asplanchnoidis, assembly GCA_025491095.1. Classification (NCBI taxonomy): domain Eukaryota; kingdom Metazoa; phylum Rotifera; class Eurotatoria; order Ploima; family Brachionidae; genus Brachionus; species Brachionus asplanchnoidis. Next base: position 27,035 of record JAILYF010000179.1, read on the forward strand.
AACTTCTTGACCGGCCTAAGGACTTCTTGACCGTCCTAAAGACTTCTTGGCCGTCCTAAGGACTTCTTGACCGTCCTAAGGACTTCTTGACCGTCCATAGGACATCCAGACCGTCCTAAGTACTTCATGACCGTCCTAAGGACTCCTTGACCGTCCTAATGACTTCTTGACCGTCCTAAGGACTTCTTGACCGTCCTAAGGACTTCTTGACCGTCCTAAGGACTTCTTGACCGTCCTAAGGACTTCTTGACCGTCCTAAGTACTTCTTGACCGTCCTAAGGACTTCTTGACCGTCCAAAGGACTTCTTGACCGTCCTAAGGACTTCTTGTTCGTTCTAAGGACTTCTTGACCGTCCTAAGGACTTCTTGTACGTCATAAGGACTTCTTGACCGTCCTAAGGACTTCTTGACCGTCCTAATGACTACATGACCGTCCTAAAGACTTCTAGACCGTCTTAAAGACTTCTTGACCGTCCTAAGGACTTCTTGACCGTCCTAAAGACTTCTAGACCGTCCTAAAGACTACTTGACCGTCCTAAAGACTTCTTGACCGTCCTAAGGACTTCTAGACCGTCCTAATGACTACTTGACCGTCCTAAAGACATCTTGACCGTCCTAAGGATTTCTAGACCGTCCTAATTACTACTTGACCGTCCTTAAGACTTCTTGATCGTCCTAAGGACTTCTTGACCGTCTTAAAGACTTCTTGACCGTCCTAAGGACTTCTTGACCGTCCTAAAGACTTCTAGACCGTCCTAAAGACTTCTTGACCGTCCTAAGGACTTCTTGAGCGTTCTAAGGACTTCTTGACCGTCCATAAGACCTCTTGACCGTCTTAAGGACTTCTTGACTGTCCTAAGGACTTCTTGACCGTCCTAAGGACTTCTTGACCGTCCATAGAACTTCAAGACCGTCCTGAGTACTTCTTGACCGTCCTAAGGACTTCTTAACCGTCCTAAGGACTTCTTGACCGTCCTAATGACTACATGACCGTCCTAAGACTTCTTGATCGTCCAAAGGACTTCTTGACAGTCATAAGGACTTCTTGAGCGTCCTGATGACTTCTTGACAGTCCATAGGACCTCTTGACCGTCCTAAGGACTTCTTGACCGTCCTAGGGACTTCTTGACCGTCCTAAGGACTTCTTGACCGTCCTAAGGACTTCTTGACCGTCCTAAGGTCTTCTTGAACGTCCATAGAACTTCAAGACCGTCCTAAAGACTACATGACCGTCCTAAAGACTTCTTGATCGTCCAAAGGACTTCTTGACAGTCATAAGGACTTCTTGAGCGTCCTGATGACTTCTTGACAGTCCATAGGACCTCTTGACCGTCGTAAGGACTTCTTGACCGTCCTAGGGACTTCTTGACCGTCCTAAGAACTTCTTGACCGGCCTAAGGACTTCTTGACCGTCCTAAAGACTTCTTGGCCGTCCTAAGGACTTCTTGACCGTCCTATGGACTTCTTGACCGTCCATAGGACATCCAGACCGTCCTAAGTACTTCATGACCGTCCTAAGGACTCCTTGACCGTCCTAATGACTTCTTGACCGTCCTAAGGACTTCTTGACCGTCCTTAGGACTTCTTGACCGTCCTAAGGACTTCTTGACCGTCCTAAGGACTTCTTGACCGTCCTAAGTACTTCTTGACCGTCCTAAGGACTTCTTGACCGTCCTAAGGACTTCTTGACCGTCCTAAGGACTTCTTGTTCGTTCTAAAGACTTCTTGACCGTCCTAAGGACTTCTTGACCGTCATAAGGACTTCTTGACCGTCCTAAGGACTTTATGACCGTCCATAGGACCTCTTGACCGTCCTAAGGACTTCTTGACCGCCCTTAGTACATATTGACCGTCCTATGTACTTCTTGAACGTCCATAGAACTTCAAGACCGTCCTAAAGACTTCTTGACCGTCCTAAAGACTTCTTCACCGTCCTAAGGACTTCTTGACCGTCCTAAAGACTTCTTGACTGTCCTAAAGACTTCTTGACCGTCCTAAGGACTTCTTGACCGTCCATAGGACCTCTTGACCGTCCTAAGGACTTCTTGACCGTCCAAAGGACTTCTTGACCGTCCTAAGGACTTCTTGACCGTCCTAAGGACTTCTTGACCGTCATAAGGACTTCTTGACCGTCCTAAGGACTTCTTGACCGTCCTAAGGACTTTATGACCGTCCATAGGACCTCTTGACCGTCCTAAGGACTTCTTGACCGCCCTTAGTACATATTGACCGTCCTATGTACTTCTTGAACGTCCATAGAACTTCAAGACCGTCCTAAAGACTTCTTGACCGTCCTTAAGACTTCTTCACCGTCCTAAGGACTTCTTGACCGTCCTAAAGACTTCTTGACTGTCCTAAAGACTTCTTGACCGTCCTAAGGACTTCTTGACCGTCCATAGGACCTCTTGACCGTCCTAAGACTTCTTGACCGTCCTTAGGACTTCTTGACCGTCCTAAGGACTTCTTGACCGTCCTAAGGACTTCTTGACCGTCCTTAAGACTTCTTGACCCTCCTAAGGACTTCTTGACCGTCCATAGAACTTCAAGACCGTTCTAAGTACTTCTTGACCGTCCTAAGGACTTCTTGACCGTCCTAAGGACTTCTTGACCATCCATAGGACCTCTTGACAGTTCATAGGACTTCTTGACCGTCCTTAGGATTTCTTGACCGTCCTAATGACTTTATGACCGTCCTAATGACTTCTTGGCCGTCCTGAGGACTTCTTGACCGTCCTAAGGACTTCTTGACCGTCCATAGGACCTCTTGACCGTCCCAGGGACTTCTTGACCGTCCTTAGGACTTCTTGTTCGTTCTAAGGACTTCTTGACCGTCCTAAGGACTTCTTGACCGTCATAAGGACTTCTTGTCCGTCCTAAGGACTTCTTGACCGTCCTAATGACTACATGACCGTCCTAAAGACTTCTTGACCGTCTTAAAGACTTCTTGACCGTCCTAAGGACTTCTTGACCGTCCTAAAGACTTCTAGACCGTCCTAAAGACTACTTGACCGTCCTAAAGACTTCTTGACCGTCCTAAGGATTTCTAGACCGTCCTAATTACTACTTGACCGTCCTTAAGACTTCTTGATCGTCCTAAGGACTTCTTGACCGTCTTAAAGACTTCTTGACCGTCCTAAAGACTTCTAGACCGTCCTAAAGACTTCTTGACCGTCCTAAGGACTTCTTGAGCGTTCTAATGACTTCTTGACCGTCCATAGGACCTCTTGACCGTCTTAAGGACTTCTTGACTGTCCTAAGGACTTCTTGACCGTCCTAAGGACTTCTTGACCGTCCTTAGGACTTCTTGACCGTCCTAAGGACTTCTTGACCGTCCATAGAACTTCAAGACCGTCCTGAGTACTTCTTGACCGTCCTAAGGACTTCTTGACCGTCCTAAAGACTTCTTGACCGTCCTAATGACTACATGACCGTCCTAAAGACTTCTTGATCGTCCAAAGGACTTCTTGACAGTCATAAGGACTTCTTGAGCGTCCTGATGACTTCTTGACAGTCCATAGGACCTCTTGACCGTCCTAAGGACTTCTTGACCGTCCTAGGGACTTCTTGACCGTCCTAAGGACTTCTTGACCGTCCTAAGGACTTCTTGACCGTCCTAAGGTCTTCTTAAACGTCCATAGAACTTCAAGACCGTCCTAAAGACTTCTTGACCGTCCTAAGAACTTCTTGACCGGCCTAAGGACTTCTTGACCGTCCTAAAGACTTCTTGGCCGTCCTAAGGACTTCTTGACCGTCCTAAGGACTTCTTGACCGTCCATAGGACATCCAGACCGTCCTAAGTACTTCATGACCGTCCTAAGGACTCCTTGACCGTCCTAATGACTTCTTGACCGTCCTAAGGACTTCTTGACCGTCCTTAGGACTTCTTGACCGTCCTAAGGACTTCTTGACCGTCCTAAGGACTTCTTGACCGTCCTAAGTACTTCTTGACCGTCCTAAGGACTTCTTGACCGTCCTAAGGACTTCTTGACCGTCCTAAGGACTTCTTGACCGTCCTAAGGACTTCTTGTTCGTTCTAAAGACTTCTTGACCGTCCTAAGGACTTCTTGACCGTCATAAGGACTTCTTGACCGTCCTAAGGACTTAATGACCGTCCATAGGACCTCTTGACCGTCCTAAGGACTTCTTGACCGCCCTTAGTACATATTGACCGTCCTATGTACTTCTTGAACGTCCATAGAACTTCAAGACCGTCCTAAAGACTTCTTGACCGTCCTAAAGACTTCTTCACCGTCCTAAGGACTTCTTGACCGTCCTAAAGACTTCTTGACTGTCCTAAAGACTTCTTGACCGTCCTAAAGACTTCTAGACCGTCCTAAAGACTTCTTGACCGTCCTAAGGACTTCTTGAGCGTTCTAATGACTTCTTGACCGTCCATAGGACCTCTTGACCGTCTTAAGGACTTCTTGACTGTCCTAAGGACTTCTTGACCGTCCTAAGGACTTCTTGACCGTCCTTAGGACTTCTTGACCGTCCTAAGGACTTCTTGACCGTCCATAGAACTTCAAGACCGTCCTGAGTACTTCTTGACCGTCCTAAGGACTTCTTGACCGTCCTAAGGACTTCTTGACCGTCCTAATGACTACATGACCGTCCTAAAGACTTCTTGATCGTCCAAAGGACTTCTTGACAGTCATAAGGACTTCTTGAGCGTCCTGATTACTTCTTGACAGTCCATAGGACCTCTTGACCGTCCTAAGGACTTCTTGACCGTCCTAGGGACTTCTTGACCGTCCTAAGGACTTCTTGACCATCCATAGGACCTCTTGACAGTTCATAGGACTTCTTGACCGTCCTTAGGATTTCTTGACCGTCCTAATGACTTTATGACCGTCCTAATGACTTCTTGGCCGTCCTGAGGACTTCTTGACCGTCCTAAGGACTTCTTGACCGTCCATAGGACCTCTTGACCGTCCCAGGGACTTCTTGACCGTCCTTAGGACTTCTTGTTCGTTCTAAGGACTTCTTGACCGTCCTAAGGACTTCTTGACCGTCATAAGGACTTCTTGACCGTCCTAAGGACTTCTTGACCGTCCTAATGACTACATGACCGTCCTAAAGACTTCTTGACCGTCTTAAAGACTTCTTGACCGTCCTAAGGACTTCTTGACCGCCCTAAAGACTTCTAGACCGTCCTAAAGACTACTTGACCGTCCTAAAGACTTCTTGACCGTCCTAAGGACTTCTAGACCGTCCTAATGACTACTTGACCGTCCTAAAGACTTCTTGACCGTCCTAAGGATTTCTAGACCGTCCTAATTACTACTTGACCGTCCTTAAGACTTCTTGATCGTCCTAAGGACTTCTTGACCGTCTTAAAGACTTCTTGACCGTCCTAAGGACTTCTTGACCGTCCTAAAGACTTCTAGACCGTCCTAAAGACTTCTTGACCGTCCTAAGGACTTCTTGAGCGTTCTAAGGACTTCTTGACCGTCCATAGGACCTCTTGACCGTCTTAAGGACTTCTTGGCTGTCCTAAGGACTTCTTGACCGTCCTAAGGACTTCTTGACCGTCCTTAGGACTTCTTGACCGTCCTAAGGACTTCTTGACCGTCCATAGAACTTCAAGACCGTCCTGAGTACTTCTTGACCGTCCTAAGGACTTCTTGACCGTCCTAAGGACTTCTTGACCGTCCTAATGACTACATGACCGTCCTAAAGACTTCTTGATCGTCCAAAGGACTTCTTGACAGTCATAAGGACTTCTTGAGCGTCCTGATGACTTCTTGACAGTCCATAGGACCTCTTGACCGTCCTAAGGACTTCTTGACCGTCCTAGGGACTTCTTGACCGTCCTAAGGACTTCTTGACCGTCCTAAGGACTTCTTGACCGTCCTAAGGACTTCTTGACCGTCCTAAGGTCTTCTTGAACGTCCATAGAACTTCAAGACCGTCCTAAAGACTTCTTGACCGTCCTAAGAACTTTTTGACCGGCCTAAGGACTTCTTGACCGTCCTAAAGACTTCTTGGCCGTCCTAAGGACTTCTTGACCGTCCTAAGGACTTCTTGACCGTCCATAGGACATCCAGACCGTCCTAAGTACTTCATGACCGTCCTAAGGACTCCTTGACCGTCCTAATGACTTCTTGACCGTCCTAAGGACTTCTTGACCGTCCTTAGGACTTCTTGACCGTCCTAAAGACTACTTGACCGTCCTAAAGACTTCTTGACCGTCCTAAGGATTTCTAGACCGTCCTAATTACTACTTGACCGTCCTTAAGACTTCTTGATCGTCCTAAGGACTTCTTGACCGTCTTAAAGACTTCTTGACCGTCCTAAAGACTTCTAGACCGTCCTAAAGACTTCTTGACCGTCCTAAGGACTTCTTGAGCGTTCTAATGACTTCTTGACCGTCCATAGGACCTCTTGACCGTCTTAAGGACTTCTTGACTGTCCTAAGGACTTCTTGACCGTCCTAAGGACTTCTTGACCGTCCTTAGGACTTCTTGACCGTCCTAAGGACTTCTTGACCGTCCATAGAACTTCAAGACCGTCCTGAGTACTTCTTGACCGTCCTAAGGACTTCTTGACCGTCCTAAAGACTTCTTGACCGTCCTAATGACTACATGACCGTCCTAAAGACTTCTTGATCGTCCAAAGGACTTCTTGACAGTCATAAGGACTTCTTGAGCGTCCTGATGACTTCTTGACAGTCCATAGGACCTCTTGACCGTCCTAAAGACTTCTTGACCGTCCTAGGGACTTCTTGACCGTCCTAAGGACTTCTTGACCGTCCTAAGGACTTCTTGACCGTCCTAAGGTCTTCTTAAACGTCCATAGAACTTCAAGACCGTCCTAAAGACTTCTTGACCGTCCTAAGAACTTCTTGACCGGCCTAAGGACTTCTTGACCGTCCTAAAGACTTCTTGGCCGTCCTAAGGACTTCTTGACCGTCCTAAGGACTTCTTGACCGTCCATAGGACATCCAGACCGTCCTAAGTACTTCATGACCGTCCTAAGGACTCCTTGACCGTCCTTAGGACTTCTTGACCGTCCTAAGGACTTCTTGACCGTCCTAAGGACTTCTTGACCGTCCTAAGTACTTCTTGACCGTCCTAAGGACTTCTTGACCGTCCTAAGGACTTCTTGACCGTCCTAAGGACTTCTTGTTCGTTCTAAAGACTTCTTGACCGTCCTAAGGACTTCTTGACCGTCATAAGGACTTCTTGACCGTCCTAAGGACTTAATGACCGTCCATAGGACCTCTTGACCGTCCTAAGGACTTCTTGACCGCCCTTAGTACATATTGACCGTCCTATGTACTTCTTGAACGTCCATAGAACTTCAAGACCGTCCTAAGTACTTCTTGACCGTCCTAAGGACTTCTTGACCGTCCTAAGGACTTCTTGACCGTCCTAAGGACTTCTTGTTCGTTCTAAAGACTTCTTGACCGTCCTAAGGACTTCTTGACCGTCATAAGGACTTCTTGACCGTCCTAAGGACTTAATGACCGTCCATAGGACCTCTTGACCGTCCTAAGGACTTCTTGACCGCCCTTAGTACATATTGACCGTCCTATGTACTTCTTGAACGTCCATAGAACTTCAAGACCGTCCTAAAGACTTCTTGACCGTCCTAAAGACTTCTTCACCGTCCTAAGGACTTCTTGACCGTCCTAAAGACTTCTTGACTGTCCTAAAGACTTCTTGACCGTCCTAAAGACTTCTAGACCGTCCTAAAGACTTCTTGACCGTCCTAAGGACTTCTTGAGCGTTCTAATGACTTCTTGACCGTCCATAGGACCTCTTGACCGTCTTAAGGACTTCTTGACTGTCCTAAGGACTTCTTGACCGTCCTAAGGACTTCTTGACCGTCCTTAGGACTTCTTGACCGTCCTAAGGACTTCTTGACCGTCCATAGAACTTCAAGACCGTCCTGAGTACTTCTTGACCGTCCTAAGGACTTCTTGACCGTCCTAAGGACTTCTTGACCGTCCTAATGACTACATGACCGTCCTAAAGACTTCTTGATCGTCCAAAGGACTTCTTGACAGTCATAAGGACTTCTTGAGCGTCCTGATTACTTCTTGACAGTCCATAGGACCTCTTGACCGTCCTAAGGACTTCTTGACCGTCCTAAGGACTTCTTGACCATCCATAGGACCTCTTGACAGTTCATAGGACTTCTTGACCGTCCTTAGGATTTCTTGACCGTCCTAATGACTTTATGACCGTCCTAATGACTTCTTGGCCGTCCTGAGGACTTCTTGACCGTCCTAAGGACTTCTTGACCGTCCATAGGACCTCTTGACCGTCCCAGGGACTTCTTGACCGTCCTTAGGACTTCTTGTTCGTTCTAAGGACTTCTTGACCGTCCTAAGGACTTCTTGACCGTCATAAGGACTTCTTGACCGTCCTAAGGACTTCTTGACCGTCCTAATGACTACATGACCGTCCTAAAGACTTCTTGACCGTCTTAAAGACTTCTTGACCGTCCTAAGGACTTCTTGACCGTCCTAAAGACTTCTAGACCGTCCTAAAGACTACTTGACCGTCCTAAAGACTTCTTGACCGTCCTAAGGACTTCTAGACCGTCCTAATGACTACTTGACCGTCCTAAGGATTTCTAGACCGTCCTAATTACTACTTGACCGTCCTTAAGACTTCTTGATCGTCCTAAGGACTTCTTGACCGTCTTAAAGACTTCTTGACCGTCTTAAAGACTTCTTGACCGTCCTAAGGACTTCTTGACCGTCCTAAAGACTTCTAGACCGTCCTAAAGACTTCTTGACCGTCCTAAGGACTTCTTGAGCGTTCTAAGGACTTCTTGACCGTCCATAGGACCTCTTGACCGTCTTAAGGACTTCTTGGCTGTCCTAAGGACTTCTTGACCGTCCTAAGGACTTCTTGACCGTCCTTAGGACTTCTTGACCGTCCTAAGGACTTCTTGACCGTCCATAGAACTTCAAGACCGTCCTGAGTACTTCTTGACCGTCCTAAGGACTTCTTGACCGTCCTAAGGACTTCTTGACCGTCCTAATGACTACATGACCGTCCTAAAGACTTCTTGATCGTCCAAAGGACTTCTTGACAGTCATAAGGACTTCTTGAGCGTCCTGATGACTTCTTGACAGTCCATAGGACCTCTTGACCGTCCTAAGGACTTCTTGACCGTCCTAGGGACTTCTTGACCGTCCTAAGGACTTCTTGACCGTCCTAAGGACTTCTTGACCGTCCTAAGGACTTCTTGACCGTCCTAAGGTCTTCTTGAACGTCCATAGAACTTCAAGACCGTCCTAAAGACTTCTTGACCGTCCTAAGAACTTTTTGACCGGCCTAAGGACTTCTTGACCGTCCTAAAGACTTCTTGGCCGTCCTAAGGACTTCTTGACCGTCCTAAGGACTTCTTGACCGTCCATAGGACATCCAGACCGTCCTAAGTACTTCATGACCGTCCTAAGGACTCCTTGACCGTCCTAATGACTTCTTGACCGTCCATAGAACTTCAAGACCGTCCTGAGTACTTCTTGACCGTCCTAAGGACTTCTTGACCGTCCTAAGAACTTTTTGACCGTCCTAAGGACTTCTTGACCGTCCTTAGGACTTCTTGACCGTCCTAAGGACTTCTTGACCGTCCTAAGGACTTCTTGACCGTCCTAAGTACTTCTTGACCGTCCTAAGGACTTCTTGACCGTCCTAAGGACTTCTTGACCGTCCTAAGGACTTCTTGTTCGTTCTAAAGACTTCTTGACCGTCCTAAGGACTTCTTGACCGTCATAAGGACTTCTTGACCGTCCTAAGGACTTTATGACCGTCCATAGGACCTCTTGACCGTCCTAAGGACTTCTTGACCGCCCTTAGTACATATTGACCGTCCTATGTACTTCTTGAACGTCCATAGAACTTCAAGACCGTCCTAAAGACTTCTTGACCGTCCTAAAGACTTCTTCACCGTCCTAAGGACTTCTTGACCGTCCTAAAGACTTCTTGACTGTCCTAAAGACTTCTTGACCGTCCTAAGTACTTCTTGACCGTCCTAAGGACTTCTTGACCGTCCATAGAACTTCAAGACCGTTCTAACTACTTATAGACCGTCCTAAGGACTTCTAGACCGTCCTAAGGACTTCTTGACCATCCATAGGACCTCTTGACAGTCAATAGGACTTGTTTACCGTCCTTAGGATTTCTTGAACGTCCTAATGACTTTATGACCGTCCTAAAGACTTCTTGGCCGTCCTAAGGACTTCTTGACCGTCCATAGGACCTCTTGACCGTCCTAAGACTTCTTGACCGTCCTTAGGACTTCTTGACCGTCCTAAGGACTTCTTGACCGTCCTAAGGACTTCTTGACCGTCCTTAAGACTTCTTGACCCTCCTAAGGACTTCTTGACCGTCCATAGAACTTCAAGACCGTTCTAAGTACTTCTTGACCGTCCTAAGGATTTCTTGACCGTCCTAATGACTTTATGACCGTCCTAATGACTTCTTGGCCGTCCTGAGGACTTCTTGACCGTCCTTAGGATTTCTTGACCGTCCTAATGACTTTATGACCGTCCTAATGACTTCTTGGCCGTCCTGAGGACTTCTTGACCGTCCTAAGGACTTCTTGACCGTCCATAGGACCTCTTGACCGTCCCAGGGACTTCTTGACCGTCCTTAGGACTTCTTGTTCGTTCTAAGGACTTCTTGACCGTCCTAAGGACTTCTTGACCGTCATAAGGACTTCTTGATCGTCCTAAGGACTTCTTGACCGTCCTAATGACTACATGACCGTCCTAAAGACTTCTTGACCGTCTTAAAGACTTCTTGACCGTCCTAAGGACTTCTTGACCGTCCTAAAGACTTCTAGACCGTCCTAAAGACTACTTGACCGTCCTAAAGACTTCTTGACCGTCCTAAGGACTTCTAGACCGTCCTAATGACTACTTGACCGTCCTAAAGACTTCTTGACCGTCCTAAGGATTTCTAGACCGTCCTAATTACTACTTGACCGTCCTTAAGACTTCTTGATCGTCCTAAGGACTTCTTGACCGTCTTAAAGACTTCTTGACCGTCCTAAGGACTTCTTGACCGTCCTAAAGACTTCTAGACCGTCCTAAAGACTTCTTGACCGTCCTAAGGACTTCTTGAGCGTTCTTAGGACTTCTTGACCGTCCATAGGACCTCTTGACCGTCTTAAGGACTTCTTGGCTGTCCTAAGGACTTCTTGACCGTCCTAAGGACTTCTTGACCGTCCTTAGGACTTCTTGACCGTCCTAAGGACTTCTTGACCGTCCATAGAACTTCAAGACCGTCCTGAGTACTTCTTGACCGTCCTAAGGACTTCTTGACCGTCCTAAGGACTTCTTGACCGTCCTAATGACTACATGACCGTCCAAATGACTTCTTGATCGTCCAAAGGACTTCTTGACAGTCATAAGGACTTCTTGAGCGTCCTGATGACTTCTTGACAGTCCATAGGACCTCTTGACCGTCCTAAGGACTTCTTGACCGTCCTAGGGACTTCTTGACCGTCCTAAGGACTTCTTGACCGTCCTAAGGACTTCTTGACCGTCCTAAGGTCTTCTTGAACGTCCATAGAACTTCAAGACCGTCCTAAAGACTTCTTGACCGTCCTAAGAACTTCTTGACCGGCCTAAGGACTTCTTGACCGTCCTAAAGACTTCTTGGCCGTCCTAAGGACTTCTTGACCGTCCTAAGGACTTCTTGACCGTCCATAGGACATCCAGACCGTCCTAAGTACTTCATGACCGTCCTAAGGACTCCTTGACCGTCCTAATGACTTCTTGACCGTCCTAAGGACTTCTTGACCGTCCTTAGGACTTCTTGACCGTCCTAAGGACTTCTTGACCGTCCTAAGGACTTCTTGACCGTCCTAAGTACTTCTTGACCGTCCTAAGGACTTCTTGACCGTCCTAAGGACTTCTTGACCGTCCTAAGGACTTCTTGTTCGTTCTAAAGACTTCTTGACCGTCCTAAGGACTTCTTGACCGTCCTAAGGGCTTCTTGACCGTCCATAGGACATCCAGACCGTCCTAAGTACTTCATGACCGTCCTAAGGACTCCTTGACCGTCCTAATGACTTCTTGACCGTCCTAAGGACTTCTTGACCGTCCTTAGGACTTCTTGACCGTCCTAAGGACTTCTTGACCGTCCTAAGGTCTTCTTGAACGTCCATAGAACTTCAAGACCGTCCTAAAGACTTCTTGACCGTCCTAAGAACTTCTTGACCGGCCTAAGGACTTCTTGACCGTCCTAAAGACTTCTTGGCCGTCCTAAGGACTTCTTGACCGTCCTAAGGACTTCTTGACCGTCCATAGGACATCCAGACCGTCCTAAGTACTTCATGACCGTCCTAAGGACTCCTTGACCGTCCTAATGACTTCTTGACCGTCCTAAGGACTTCTTGACCGTCCTTAGGACTTCTTGACCGTCCTAAGGACTTCTTGACCGTCCTAAGGACTTCTTGACCGTCCTAAGTACTTCTTGACCGTCCTAAGGACTTCTTGACCGTCCTAAGGACTTCTTGACCGTCCTAAGGACTTCTTGTTCGTTCTAAAGACTTCTTGACCGTCCTAAGGACTTCTTGACCGTCATAAGGACTTCTTGACCGTCCTAAGGACTTTATGACCGTCCATAGGACCTCTTGACCGTCCTAAGGACTTCTTGACCGCCCTTAGTACATATTGACCGTCCTATGTACTTCTTGAACGTCCATAGAACTTCAAGACCGTCCTAAAGGCTTCTTGACCGTCCTAAAGACTTCTTCACCGTCCTAAGGACTTCTTGACCGTCCTAAAGACTTCTTGACTGTCCTAAAGACTTCTTGACCGTCCTAAGGACTTCTTGACCGTCCATAGGACCTCTTGACCGTCCTAAGACTTCTTGACCGTCCTTAGGACTTCTTGACCGTCCTAAGGACTTCTTGACCGTCCTAAGGACTTCTTGACCGTCCTTAAGACTTCTTGACCCTCCTAAGGACTTCTTGACCGTCCATAGAACTTCAAGACCGTTCTAAGTACTTCTTGACCGTCCTAAGGACTTCTTGACCGTCCTAAGGACTTCTTGACCATCCATAGGACCTCTTGACAGTTCATAGGACTTCTTGACCGTCCTTAGGATTTCTTGACCGTCCTAATGACTTTATGACCGTCCTAATGACTTCTTGGCCGTCCTGAGGACTTCTTGACCGTCCTAAGGACTTCTTGACCGTCCATAGGACCTCTTGACCGTCCCAGGGACTTCTTGACCGTCCTTAGGACATCTTGACCGTCCTATGGACTTCTTGACCGTCCATAGAACTTCAAGACCGTCCTAAAGACTTCTTGACCGTCCTAAGGACTTCTTGACCGGCCTAAGGACTTCTTGAGCGTCCTTAGGACTTCTTGACCGTCCTTAGGACTTCTTGACCGTCCATAGGACCTCTTGACCGTCCTAAGGACTTCTTGACCGTCCTAAGGACTTCTTGACCGTCCTAAGGACTTCTTGACCGTCCTAAGGACTTCTTGACCGTCCTTAAGACTTCTTGACCGTCCTAAGGACTTCTTGACCGTCCATAGAACTTCAAGACCGTCCTAAGAACTTCTTGACCATCCATAGGACCTCTTGACAGTCCATAGGATTTCTTGACCGTCCTTAGGATTTCTTGACCGTCCTAATGACTTTATGACCGTCCTAAAGACTTCTTGGCCGTCCATAGAACTTCAAGACCGTCCTGAGTACTTCTTGACCGTCCTAAAGACTTCTTGACCTCCTAAGGACTTCTTGACCGTCCTAAAGACTTCTTGACCGTCCTAAAGACTTCTTGACCGTCCTAAGGACTTCTTGAGCGTCCTCATGACTTCTTGACCGTCCTAAAGACTTCTTGACCGTCCTAGGGACTTCTCGACCGTCCTTAGCACTTCTTGACCGTCCTAAGGACTTCTTGACCGTCAATAGGACCTCTTTACCGTCCATAGGACTTCTTGACCGTCCTTAGGACTTCTTGACCGTCCTAAGGACTTCTTGACCGTCCATAGAACTTCAAGACCGTCCTAAGTACTTCTTGACCGTCCTTAGGACTTCTTGACCGTCCTTAGGACTTCTTGACCGTCCTAAGGACTTCTTGACCGTCCATAGAACTTCTTGACCGTTCTAAGGACTTCTTGACCGTCCTAAGGACTTCTTGACCGTCCTAAGGACTTCTTGTTCGTTCTAAAGACTTCTTGACCGTCCTAAGGACTTCTTGACCGTCATAAGGACTTCTTGACCGTCCTAAGGACTTTATGACCGTCCATAGGACCTCTTGACCGTCCTAAGGACTTCTTGACCGCCCTTAGTACATATTGACCGTCCTATGTACTTCTTGAACGTCCATAGAACTTCAAGACCGTCCTAAAGACTTCTTGACCGTCCTAAAGACTTCTTCACCGTGCTAAGGACTTCTTGACCATCCTAAAGACTTCTTGACTGTCCTAAAGACTTCTTGACCGTCCTAAGGACTTCTTGACCGTCCATAGGACCTCTTGACCGTCCTAAGACTTCTTGACCGTCCTTAGGACTTCTTGACCGTCCTAAGGACTTCTTGACCCTCCTAAGGACTTCTTGACCGTCCATAGAACTTCAAGACCGTTCTAAGTACTTCTTGACCGTCCTAAGGACTTCTTGACCGTCCTAAGGACTTCTTGACCATCCATAGGACCTCTTGACAGTTCATAGGACTTCTTGACCGTCCTTAGGATTTCTTGACCGTCCTAATGACTTTATGACCGTCCTAATGACTTCTTGGCCGTCCTGAGGACTTCTTGACCGTCCTAAGGACTTCTTGACCGTCCATAGGACCTCTTGACCGTCCCAGGGACTTCTTGACCGTCCTTAGGACATCTTGACCGTCCTATGGACTTCTTGACCGTCCATAGAACTTCAAGACCGTCCTAAAGACTTCTTGACCGTCCTAAGGACTTCTTGACCGGCCTAAGGACTTCTTGAGCGTCCTTAGGACTTCTTGACCGTCCTTAGGACTTCTTGACCGTCCATAGGACCTCTTGACCGTCCTAAGGACTTCTTGACCGTCCTAAGGACTTCTTGACCGTCCTAAGGACTTCTTGACCGTCCTAAGGACTTCTTGACCGTCCTTAAGACTTCTTGACCGTCCTAAGGACTTCTTGACCGTCCATAGAACTTCAAGACCGTCCTAAGAACTTCTTGACCATCCATAGGACCTCTTGACAGTCCATAGGATTTCTTGACCGTCCTTAGGATTTCTTGACCGTCCTAATGACTTTATGACCGTCCTAAAGACTTCTTGGCCGTCCATAGAACTTCAAGACCGTCCTGAGTACTTCTTGACCGTCCTAAAGACTTCTTGACCTCCTAAGGACTTCTTGACCGTCCTAAAGACTTCTTGACCGTCCTAAAGACTTCTTGACCGTCCTAAGGACTTCTTGAGCGTCCTCATGACTTCTTGACCGTCCTAAAGACTTCTTGACCGTCCTAGGGACTTCTCGACCGTCCTTAGCACTTCTTGACCGTCCTAAGGACTTCTTGACCGTCAATAGGACCTCTTTACCGTCCATAGGACTTCTTGACCGTCCTTAGGACTTCTTGACCGTCCTAAGGACTTCTTGACCGTCCATAGAACTTCAAGACCGTCCTAAGTACTTCTTGACCGTCCTTAGGACTTCTTGACCGTCCTTAGGACTTCTTGACCGTCCTAAGGACTTCTTGACCGTCCATAGAACTTCAAGACCGTCCTAAGTACTTCTTGACCGTCCTAAGGAATTCTTGACTGTCCTAAGGACTTCTTGACCATCCCAATGACTACATGACCGTCCTAAAGACTTCTTGACCATCCAAAGGACTTCTTGACCGTCCATAGGACTTCTTGACCGTCATAAGGACTTCTTGACCGTCCTTAGGACTTCTTGACAGTCCAAAGGACCTCTTGACCGTCCTAAGTACTTCTTGACCTTCCTAAGGACTTCTTGACCGTCCTTAGGACTTCTTGACCGTCCTAAGGACTTCTTGACCGTCCATAGAACTTCAAGACCGTCCTAAGTACTTCTTGACCGTCCTAAGGAATTCTTGACCGTCCTAAGGACTTCTTGACCGTCCAAAGGACTTCTTGACCGTCCATAGGACTTCTTGACCGTCATAAGGACTTCTTGACCGTCCTTAGGACTTCTTGACAGTCCAAAGGACCTCTTGACCGTCCTAAGTACTTCTCGACCTTCCTAAGGACTTCTTGACCGTCCTTAGGACTTCTTGACCGTCCTTAGGACTTCTTGACCGTCCTAAGGACTTCAAGACCGTCCTAAAGACTTCTTGACCGTCCTAAGGACTTCTTGACCGGCCTAAGGACTTCTTGAGCGTCCTTAGGACTTCTTGACCGTCCTTAGGACTTCTTGACCGTCCATAGGACCTCTTGACCGTCCTAAGGACTTCTTGACCGTCCTAAGGACTTCTTGACCGTCCTAAGGACTTCTTGACCGTCCTAAGGACTTCTTGACCGTCCTTAAGACTTCTTGACCGTCCTAAGGACTTCTTGACCGTCCATAGAACTTCAAGACCGTCCTAAGAACTTCTTGACCATCCATAGGACCTCTTGACAGTCCATAGGATTTCTTGACCGTCCTTAGGATTTCTTGACCGTCCTAATGACTTTATGACCGTCCTAAAGACTTCTTGGCCGTCCATAGAACTTCAAGACCGTCCTGAGTACTTCTTGACCGTCCTAAAGACTTCTTGACCTCCTAAGGACTTCTTGACCGTCCTAAAGACTTCTTGACCGTCCTAAAGACTTCTTGACCGTCCTAAGGACTTCTTGAGCGTCCTCATGACTTCTTGACCGTCCTAAAGACTTCTTGACCGTCCTAGGGACTTCTCGACCGTCCTTAGCACTTCTTGACCGTCCTAAGGACTTCATGACCGTCAATAGGACCTCTTACCGTCCATAGGACTTCTTGACCGTCCTTAGGACTTCTTGACCGTCCTAAGGACTTCTTGACCGTCCATAGAACTTCAAGACCGTCCTAAGTACTTCTTGACCGTCCTTAGGACTTCTTGACCGTCCTAAGGACTTCTTGACCGTCCATAGAACTTCAAGACCGTCCTAAGTACTTCTTGACCGTCCTAAGGAATTCTTGACTGTCCTAAGGACTTCTTGACCATCCCAATGACTACATGACCGTCCTAAAGACTTCTTGACCATCCAAAGGACTTCTTGACCGTCCATAGGACTTCTTGACCGTCATAAGGACTTCTTGACCGTCCTTAGGACTTCTTGACAGTCCAAAGGACCTCTTGACCGTCCTAAGTACTTCTTGACCTTCCTAAGGACTTCTTGAACGTCCTTAGGACTTCTTGACCGTCCTAAGGACTTCTTGACCGTCCATAGAACTTCAAGACCGTCCTAAGTACTTCTTGACCGTCCTAAGGAATTCTTGACCGTCCTAAGGACTTCTTGACCGTCCAAAGGACTTCTTGACCGTCCATAGGACTTCTTGACCGTCATAAGGACTTCTTGACCGTCCTTAGGACTTCTTGACAGTCCAAAGGACCTCTTGACCGTCCTAAGTACTTCTCGACCTTCCTAAGGACTTCTTGACCGTCCTTAGGACTTCTTGACCGTCCTTAGGACTTCTTGACCGTCCTAAGGACTTCTTGACCGTCCATAGAACTTCAAGACCGTCCTAAGTACTTCTTTACCGTCCTAAGGAATTCTTGACCGTCCTAAGGACTTCTTGACCGTCCTTAGGACTTCTTGACCGTCCTAAGGACTTCTTGACCGTCCATAGAACTTCAAGACCGTCCTAAGTACTTCTTGACCGTCCTTAGGACTTCTTGACCGTCCTTAGGACTTCTTGACCGTCCTAAGGACTTCTTAACCGTCCATAGAACTTCAAGACCGTCCTAAGTACTTCTTGACCGTCCTAAGGAATTCTTGACCGTCTTAAGGACTTCTTGACCATCCTAATGACTACATGACCGTCCTAAAGACTTCTTGACCATCCAAAGGACTTCTTGACCGTCCATAGGACTTCTTGACCGTCATAAGGACTTCTTGACCGTCCTTAGGACTTCTTGACAGTCCAAAGGACCTCTTGACCGTCCTAAGTACTTCTTGACCTTCCTAAGGACTTCTTGACCGTCCTTAGGACTTCTTGACCGTCCTTAGGACTTCTTGACCGTCCTAAGGACTTCTTGACCGTCCATAGAACTTCAAGACCGTCCTAAGTACTTCTTGACCGTCCTAAGGAATTCTTGACCGTCCTAAGGACTTCTTGACCATCCTAATGACTACATGACCGTCCTAAAGACTTCTTGACCGTCCTAAGGGACTCTGACCGTCCATAGAACTTCAAGACCGTTCTAAGTTTTTCTTGACCGTCCTAAGGACTTCTTGACCGTCCTTAGGATTTCTTGACCGTCCTTAGGACTTTATGACCGTCCTAAAGACTTCTTGGCCGTCCTGAGGACTTCTTTACCGTCCTAAGTACTTCTTGACCGTCCTAAGTACTTCTTGACCGTCCTAAGGACTTCTTGACCGTTCTAATGAATACATGACCGTCCTAAAGACTTCTTGACCATCCAAAGGACTTCTTGACCGTCCATAGGACTTCTTGACCGTCATAAGGACTTCTTGACCGTCCTTAGGACTTCTTGACAGTCCATAGGACCTCTTGACCGTCCTAAGTATTTCTTGACCTTCCTAAGGACTTCTTGATCGTCCTTAGGACTTCTTGACCGTCCTTAGGACTTCTTGACCGTCTTAAGGACTTCTTGACCGTCAATAGGACCTCTTTACCGTCCATAGGACTTCTTGTTCGTCCATAGGACTTCTAGACCGTCCTAAGGACTTCTTGACCATCCATAGGACCTCTTGACCGTCCATAGGACTTCTTGACCGTCCTTAGGATTTCTTGACCGTCCTTAGGACTTAATGACCGTCCTAAAGACTTCTTGACCGTCCTAAGTACTTCTTGACCGTCCTAAGGACTTCTTGACCGTTCTAATGAATACATGACCGTCCTAAAGACATCTTGACCATCCAAAGGACTTCTTGACCGTCCATAGGACTTCTTGACCGTCATCAGGACTTCTTGACCGTCCTAAGGACTTCTTGACCGTCCTTAAGACTTCTTGACCCTCCTGAGGACTTCTTGACCGTCCATAGAACTTCAAGACCGTTCTAAGTACTTCTTGACCGTCCTAAGGACTTCTTGACCGTCCTAAGGACTTCTTGACCATCCATAGGACCTCTTGACAGTTCATAGGACTTCTTGACCGTCCTTAGGATTTCTTGACCGTCCTAATGACTTTATGACCGTCCTAATGACTTCTTGGCCGTCCTGAGGACTTCTTGACCGTCCTAAGGACTTCTTGACCGTCCATAGGACCTCTTGACCGTCCCAGGGACTTCTTGACCGTCCTTAGGACATCTTGACCGTCCTATGGACTTCTTGACCGTCCATAGAACTTCAAGACCGTCCTAAAGACTTCTTGACCGTCCTAAGGACTTCTTGACCGGCCTAAGGACTTCTTGAGCGTCCTTAGGACTTCTTGACCGTCCTTAGGACTTCTTGACCGTCCTAAGGACTTCTTGACCGTCCTTAAGACTTCTTGACCGTCCTAAGGACTTCTTGACCGTCCTTAGGATTTCTTGACCGTCCTAATGACTTTATGACCGTCCTAATGACTTCTTGGCCGTCCTGAGGACTTCTTGACCGTCCTAAGGACTTCTTGACCGTCCATAGGACCTCTTGACCGTCCCAGGGACTTCTTGACCGTCCTTAGGACATCTTGACCGTCCTATGGACTTCTTGACCGTCCATAGAACTTCAAGACCGTCCTAAAGACTTCTTGACCGTCCTAAGGACTTCTTGACCGGCCTAAGGACTTCTTGAGCGTCCTTAGGACTTCTTGACCGTCCTTAGGACTTCTTGACCGTCCTAAGGACTTCTTGACCGTCCTTAAGACTTCTTGACCGTCCTAAGGACTTCTTGACCGTCCATAGAACTTCAAGACCGTCCTAAGGACTTCTTGACCATCCATAGGACCTCTTGACAGTCCATAGGATTTCTTGACCGTCCTAATGACTTTATGACCGTCCTAAAGACTTCTTGGCCGTCCATAGAACTTCAAGACCGTCCTGAGTACTTCTTGACCGTCCTAAAGACTTCTTGACCTCCTAAGGACTTCTTGACCGTCCTAAAGACTTCTTGACCGTCCTAAGGACTTCTTGACCGTCCTAAGGACTTCTTGAGCGTCCTCATGACTTCTTGACCGTCCTAAAGACTTCTTGACCGTCCTAAGGACTTCTCGACCGTCCTTAGCACTTCTTGACCGTCCTAAGGACTTCTTGACCGTCAATAGGACCTCTTTACCGTCCATAGGACTTTTTGACCGTCCTTAGGACTTCTTGACCGTCCTAAGGACTTCTTGACCGTCCATAGAACTTCAAGACCGTCCTAAGTACTTCTTGACCGTCCTTAGGACTTCTTGACCGTCCTTAGGACTTCTTGACCGTCCTAAGGACTTCTTGACCGTCCATAGAACTTCAAGACCGTCCTAAGTACTTCTTGAGCGTCCTAAGGAATTCTTGACTGTCCTAAGGACTTCTTGACCATCCTAATGAATACATGACCGTCCTAAAGACTTCTTGACCATCCAAAGGACTTCTTGACCGTCCATAGGACTTCTTGACCGTCATAAGGACTTCTTGACCGTCCTTAGGACTTCTTGACAGTCCAAAGGACCTCTTGACCGTCCTAAGTACTTCTTGACCTTCCTAAGGACTTCTTGACCGTCCTTAGGACTTCTTGACCGTCCTTAGGACTTCTTGGCCGTCCTAAGGACTTCTTGACCGTCCATAGAACTTCAAGACCGTCCTAAGTACTTCTTGACCGTCCTAAGGAATTCTTGACCGTCCTAAGGACTTCTTGACCGTCCAAAGGACTTCTTGACCGTCCATAGGACTTCTTGACCGTCATAAGGACTTCTTGACCGTCCTTAGGACTTCTTGACAGTCCAAAGGACCTCTTGACCGTCCTAAGTACTTCTTGACCTTCCTAAGGACTTCTTGACCGTCCTTAGGACTTCTTGACCGTCCTAAGGACTTCTTGACCGTCCTTAGGACTTCTTGACCGTCCTAAGGACTTCTTGACCGTCCATAGAACTTCAAGACCGTCCTAAGTACTTCTTGACCGTCCTTAGGACTTCTTGACCGTCCTTAGGACTTCTTGACCGTCCTAAGGACTTCTTGACCGTCCATAGAACTTCAAGACCGTCCTAAGTACTTCTTGACCGTCCTAAGGAATTCTTGACCGTCCTAAGAACTTCTTGACCATCCTAATGACTACATGACCGTCCTAAAGACTTCTTGACCATCCAAAGGACTTCTTGACCGTCCATAGGACTTCTTGACCGTCATAAGGACTTCTTGACCGTCCTTAGGACTTCTTGACAGTCCAAAGGACCTCTTGACCGTCCTAAGTACTTCTTGACCTTCCTAAGGACTTCTTGACCGTCCTTAGGACTTCTTGACCGTCCTTAGGACTTCTTGACCGTCCTAAGGACTTCTTGACCGTCCATAGAACTTCAAGACCGTCCTAAGTACTTCTTGACCGTCCTAAGGAATTCTTGACCGTCCTAAGGACTTCTTGACAATCCTAATGACTACATGACCGTCCTAAAGACTTCTTGACCGTCCTAAGGGACTCTGACCGTCCATAGAACTTCAAGACCGTTCTAAGTTTTTCTTGACCGTCCTAAGGACTTCTTGACCGTCCTTAGGATTTCTTGACCGTCCTTAGGACTTTATGACCGTCCTAAAGACTTCTTGGCCGTCCTGAGGACTTCTTGACCGTCCTAAGTACTTCTTGACCGTCCTAAGTACTTCTTGACCGTCCTAAGGACTTCTTGACCGTTCTAATGAATACATGACCGTCCTAAAGACTTCTTGACCATCCAAAGGACTTCTTGACCGTCCATAGGACTTCTTGACCGTCATAAGGACTTCTTGACCGTCCTTAGGACTTCATGACAGTCCATAGGACCTCTTGACCGTCCTAAGTACTTCTTGACCTTCCTAAGGACTTCTTGATCGTCCTTAGGACTTCTTGACCGTCCTTAGGACTTCTTGACCGTCTTAAGGACTTCTTGACCGTCAATAGGACCTCTTTACCGTCCATAGGACTTCTTGTTCGTCCATAGGACTTCTAGACCGTCCTAAGGACTTCTTGACAATCCATAGGACCTCTTGACCGTCCATAGGACTTCTTGACCGATCTTAGGATTTCTTGACCGTCCTTAGGACTTAATGACCGTCCTAAAGACTTCTTGGCCGTCCTGAGGACTTCTTGACCGTCCTAAGTACTTCTTGACCGTCCTAAGTACTTCTTGACCGTCCTAAGGACTTCTTGACCGTTCTAATGAATACATGACCGTCCTAAAGACTTCTTGACCATCCAAAGGACTTCTTGACCGTCCATAGGACTTCTTGACCGTCATAAGGACTTCTTGACCGTCCTTAGGACTTCATGACAGTCCATAGGACCTCTTGACCGTCCTAAGTACTTCTTGACCTTCCTAAGGACTTCTTGATCGTCCTTAGGACTTCTTGACCGTCCTTAGGACTTCTTGACCGTCTTAAGGACTTCTTGACCGTCAATAGGACCTCTTTACCGTCCATAGGACTTCTTGTTCGTCCATAGGACTTCTAGACCGTCCTAAGGACTTCTTGACCGTCCTAAGGACCTCTGACCGTCCATAGAACTTCAAGACCGTTCTAAGTTTTTCTTGACCGTTCTAAGGACTTCTTGACCGTCCTTAGGATTTCTTGACCGTCCTTAGGACTTTATGACCGTCCTAAAGACTTCTTGGCCGTCCTGAGGACTTCTTGACCGTCCTAAGTTTTTCTTGACCGTCCTAAGGACTTCTTGACCGTCCTTAGGATTTCTTGACCGTCCTTAGGACTTTATGACCGTCCTAAAGACTTCTTGGCCGTCCTGAGGACTTCTTGACCGTCCTAAGTTTTTCTTGACCGTCCTAAGGACTTCTTGACCGTCCTTAGGATTTCTTGACCGTCATAAGGACTTCTTGACCGTCCTTAGGACTACTTGACAGTCCAAAGGACCTCTTGACCGTCCTTAGTACTTCTTGACCTTCCTAAGGACTTCTTGACCGTCATAAGGACTTCTTGACCGTCCTTAGGACTTCTTGACAGTCCAAAGGACCTCTTGACCGTCCTAAGTACTTCTTGACCTTCCTAAGGACTTCTTGACCGTCCTTAGGACTTCTTGACCGTCCTTAGGACTTCTTGACCGTCCTAAGGACTTCTTGACCGTCCATAGAACTTCAAGACCGTCCTAAGTACTTCTTGACCGTCCTAAGGAATTCTTGACCGTCCTAAGGACTTCTTGACCGTCCTAATGACTACATGACCGTCCTAAAGACTTCTTGACCGTCCTAAGGGACTCTGACCGTCCATAGAACTTCAAGACCGTTCTAAGTTTTTCTTGACCGTCCTAAGGACTTCTTGACCGTCCTTAGGATTTCTTGACCGTCCTTAGGACTTTATGACCATCCTAAAGACTTCTTGGCCGTCCTGAGGACTTCTTGACCGTCCTAAGTACTTCTTGACCGTCCTAAGGACTTCTTGACCGTTCTAATGAATACATGACCGTCCTAAAGACTTCTTGACCATCCAAAGGACTTCTTGACCGTCCATAGGACTTCTTGACCGTCATAAGGACTTCTTGACCGTCCTAAGGACTTCTTGATCGTCCTTAGGACTTCTTGACCGTCCTAAGTACTTCTTGACCTGCCTAAGGACTTCTTGATCGTCCTTAGGACTTCTTGACCATCCTAAGTACTTCTTGACCGTCCTAAGGACTTCTTGACCGTTCTAATGAATACATGACCGTCCTAAAGACTTCTTGACCATCCAAAGGACTTCTTGACCGTCCATAGGACTTCTTGACCGTCATAAGGACTTCTTGACCGTCCTAAGGACTTCTTGATCGTCCTTAGGACTTCTTGACCGTCCTAAGTACTTCTTGACCGTCCTAAGGACTTCTTGACCATCCATAGGACCTCTTGACCGTCCATAGGACTTCTTGACCGTCCTTAGGATTTCTTGACCGTCCTTAGGACTTAATGACCGTCCTAAAGACTTCTTGTCCGTCCTGAGGACTTCTTGACCGTCCTAAAGACTTCTTGACCGTCCTAAGTACTTCTTGACCGTCCTAAGGACTTCTTGACCGTTCTAATGAATACATGACCGTCCTAAAGACTTCTTGACCATCCAAAGGACTTCTTGACCGTCCTTAGGACTTCTTGACCGTCCTTAGGACTTCTTGACCGTCCTAAGGACCTCTGACCGTCCATAGAACTTCAAGACCGTTCTAAGTTTTTCTTGACCGTCCTAAGGACTTCTTGACCGTCCTTAGGATTTCTTGACCGTCCTTAGGACTTTATGACCGTCCTAAAGACTTCTTGGCCGTCCTGAGGACTATTTGACCGTCCTAAGTTTTTCTTGACCGTCCTAAGGACTTCTTGACCGTCCTTAGGATTTCTTGACCGTCCTTAGGACTTTATGACCGTCCTAAAGACTTCTTGGCCGTCCTGAGGACTTCTTGACAGTCCAAAGGACCTCTTGACCGTCCTAAGTACTTCTTGACCTTCCTAAGGACTTCTTGACCGTCCTAAGGACTTCTTGACCGTCCATAGGACATCCAGACCGTCCTAAATACTTCTTGACCGTCCTAAGGACTTCTTGACCGTCCTAAGGACTTCTTGACCGTCCTAAGGACTTCTTGACCGTCCTAAGGACTTCTTGACCGTCCTAAGTACTTCTTGACCGTCCTAAGGACTTCTTGACCGTCCTAAGGACTTCTTGACCGTCCTAAGGACTTCTTGTTCGTTCTAAAGACTTCTTGACCGTCCTAAGGACTTCTTGACCGTCATAAGGACTTCTTGACCGTCCTAAGGACTTCTTGACCGCCCTTAGTACATATTGACCGTCCTAAGGACCTCTGACCGTCCATAGAACTTCAAGACCGTTCTAAGTTTTTCTTGACCGTCCTAAGGACTTCTTGACCGTCCTTAGGATTTCTTGACCGTCCTTAGGACTTTATGACCGTCCTAAAGACTTCTTGGCCGTCCTGAGGACTTCTTGACCGTCCTAAGTTTTTCTTGACCGTCCTAAGGACTTCTTGACCGTCCTTAGGATTTCTTGACCGTCCTTAGGACTTTATGACCGTCCTAAAGACTTCTTGGCCGTCCTGAGGACTTCTTGACAGTCCAAAGGACCTCTTGACCGTCCTAAGTACTTCTTGACCTTCCTAAGTACTTCATGACCGTCCTAAGGACTCCTTGACCGTCCTAATGACTTCTTGACCGTCCTAAGTACTTCATGACCGTCCTAAGGACTCCTTGACCGTCCTAATGACTTCTTGACCGTCCTAAGGACTTCTTGACCGTCCTAAGGACTTCTTGACCGTCCTAAGGACTTCTTGACCGTCCATAGAACTTCAAGACCGTCCTAAGTACTTCTTGACCGTCCTAAGGAATTCTTGACCGTCCTAAGGACTTCTTGACCGTCCTAATGACTACATGACAGTTCTAAAGACTTCTTGACCGTCCTAAGGGACTCTGACCGTCCATAGAACTTCAAGACCGTTCTAAGTTTTTCTTGACCGTCCTAAGGACTTCTTGACCGTCCTTAGGATTTCTTGACCGTCCTTAGGACTTTATGACCGTCCTAAAGACTTCTTGGCCGTCCTGAGGACTTCTTGACCGTCCTAAGTACTTCTTGACCGTCCTAAGGACTTCTTGACCGTTCTAATGAATACATGACCGTCCTAAAGACTTCTTGACCATCCAAAGGACTTCTTGACCGTCCATAGGACTTCTTGACCGTCATAAGGACTTCTTGACCGTCCTAAGGACTTCTTGATCGTCCTTAGGACTTCTTGACCGTCCTAAGTACTTCTTGACCTTCCTAAGGACTTCTTGATCGTCCTTAGGACTTCTTGACCGTCCTTAGGACTTCTTGACCGTCCTAAGGACTTCTTGACCGTCAATAGGACCTCTTTACCGTCCATAGGACTTCTTGTTCGTCCATAGGACTTCTAGACCGTCCTAAGGACTTCTTGACCATCCATAGGATCTCTTGACCGTCCATAGGACTTCTTGACCGTCCTTAGGATTTCTTGACCGTCCTTAGGACTTAATGACCGTCCTAAAGACTTCTTGGCCGTCCTGAGGACTTCTTGACCGTCCTAAAGACTTCTTGACCGTCCTAAGTACTTCTTGACCGTCCTAAGGACTTCTTGACCGTTCTAATGAATACATGACCGTCCTAAAGACTTCTTGACCATCCAAAGGACTTCTTGACCGTCCTTAGGACTTCTTGACCGTCCTAAGGACCTCTGACCGTCCATAGAACTTCAAGACCGTTCTAAGTTTTTCTTGACCGTCCTAAGGACTTCTTGACCGTCCTTAGGATTTCTTGTCCGTCCTTAGGACTTTATGACCGTCCTAAAGACTTCTTGGCCGTCCTGAGGACTTCTTGACCGTCCTAAGTTTTTCTTGACCGTCCTAAGGACTTCTTGACCGTCCTTAGGATTTCTTGACCGTCCTTAGGACTTTATGACCGTCCTAAAGACTTCTTGGCCGTCCTGAGGACTTCTTGACAGTCCAAAGGACCTCTTGACCGTCCTAAGTACTTCTTGACCTTCCTAAGGACTTCTTGACCGTCCTAAGGACTTCTTGACCGTCCATAGGACATCCAGACCGTCCTAAGTACTTCATGACCGTCCTAAGGACTCCTTGACCGTCCTAATGACTTCTTGACCGTCCTAAGGACTTCTTGACCGTCCTAAGGACTTCTTGACCGTCCTAAGGACTTCTTGACCGTCCTAAGGACTTCTTGACCGTCCTAAGTACTTCTTGACCGTCCTAAGGACTTCTTGACCGTCCTAAGGACTTCTTGACCGTCCTAAGGACTTCTTGTCCGCTCTAAGGACTTCTTGACCGTCCTAAGGACTTCTTGACCGTCATAAGGACTTCTTGACCGTCCAAAGGACTTTATGACCGTCCATAGGAATTCTTGACCGTCATAAGGACTTCTTGACCGCCCTTAGTACATATTGACCGTCCTTTGTACTTCTTGAACGTCCATAGAACTTCAAGACCGTCCTAAAGACTTCTTGACCGTCCTAAAGACTTCTTCACCGTCCTAAGGACTTCTTGACCGTCCTAAAGACTTCTTGACCGTCCTAAAGACTTCTTGACCTTCCTAAGGACTTCTTGATCGTCCTTAGGACTTCTTGACCGTCCTTAGGACTTCTTGACCGTCCTAAGGACTTCTTGACCGTCAATAGGACCTCTTTACCGTCCATAGGACTTCTTGTTCGTCCATAGGACTTCTAGACCGTCCTAAGGACTTCTTGACCATCCATAGGACCTCTTGACCGTCCATAGGACTTCTTGACCGTCCTTAGGATTTCTTGACCGTCCTTAGGACTTAATGACCGTCCTAAAGACTTCTTGGCCGTCCTGAGGACTTCTTTACCGTCCTAAAGACTTCTTGACCGTCCTTAGTACTTCTTGACCGTCCTAAGGACTTCTTGACCGTTCTAATGAATACATGACCGTCCTAAAGACTTCTTGACCATCCAAAGGACTTCTTGACCGTCCATAGGACTTCTTGACCGTCATAAGGACTTCTTGACCGTCCTTAGGACTTCTTGACCGTCCTAAGGACCTCTGACCGTCCATAGAACTTCAAGACCGTTCTAAGTTTTTCTTGACCGTCCTAAGGACTTCTTGACCGTCCTTAGGATTTCTTGACCGTCCTTAGGACTTTATGACCGTCCTAAAGACTTCTTGGCCGTCCTGAGGACTTCTTGACCGTCCTAAGTTTTTCTTGACCGTCCTAAGGACTTCTTGACCGTCCTTAGGATTTCTTGACCGTCCTTAGGACTTTATGACCGTCCTAAAGACTTCTTGGCCGTCCTGAGGACTTCTTGACAGTCCAAAGGACCTCTTGACCGTCCTTAGTACTTCTTGACCTTCCTAAGTACTTCATGACCGTCCTAAGGACTCCTTGACCGTCCTAATGACTTCTTGACCGTCCTAAGTACTTCATGACCGTCCTAAGGACTCCTTGACCGTCCTAATGACTTCTTGACCGTCCTAAGGACTTCTTGACCGTCCTAAGGACTTCTTGACCGTCCTAAGGACTTCTTGACCGTCCTAAGTACTTCATGACCGTCCTAAGGACTCCTTGACCGTCCTAATGACTTCTTGACCGTCCTAAGGACTTCTTGACCGTCCTAAGGACTTCTTGACCGTCCTAAGGACTTCTTGACCGTCCTAAGGACTTCTTGACCGTCCTAAGTACTTCTTGACCGTCCTAAGGACTTCTTGACCGTCCTAAGGACTTCTTGACCGTCCTAAGGACTTCTTGTTCGTTCTAAAGACTTCTTGACCGTCCTAAGGACTTCTTGACCGTCATAAGGACTTCTTGACCGTCCTAAGGACTTTATGACCGTCCATAGGAATTCTTGACCGTCATAAGGACTTCTTGACCGCCCTTAGTACATATTGACCGTCCTTTGTACTTCTTGAACGTCCATAGAACTTCAAGACCGTCCTAAAGACTTCTTGACCGTCCTAAAGACTTCTTCACCGTCCTAAGGACTTCTTGACCGTCCTAAAGACTTCTTGACCGTCCTAAAGACTTCTTGACCTTCCTAAGGACTTCTTGATCGTCCTTAGGACTTCTTGACCGTCCTTAGGACTTCTTGACCGTCCTAAGGACTTCTTGACCGTCAATAGGACCTCTTTACCGTCCATAGGACTTCTTGTTCGTCCATAGGACTTCTAGACCGTCCTAAGGACTTCTTGACCATCCATAGGACCTCTTGACCGTCCATAGGACTTCTTGACCGTCCTTAGGATTTCTTGACCGTCCTTAGGACTTAATGACCGTCCTAAAGACTTCTTGGCCGTCCTGAGGACTTCTTTACCGTCCTAAAGACTTCTTGACCGTCCTTAGTACTTCTTGACCGTCCTAAGGACTTCTTGACCGTTCTAATGAATACATGACCGTCCTAAAGACTTCTTGACCATCCAAAGGACTTCTTGACCGTCCATAGGACTTCTTGACCGTCATAAGGACTTCTTGACCGTCCTTAGGACTTCTTGACCGTCCTAAGGACCTCTGACCGTCCATAGAACTTCAAGACCGTTCTAAGTTTTTCTTGACCGTCCTAAGGACTTCTTGACCGTCCTTAGGATTTCTTGACCGTCCTTAGGACTTTATGACCGTCCTAAAGACTTCTTGGCCGTCCTGAGGACTTCTTGACCGTCCTAAGTTTTTCTTGACCGTCCTAAGGACTTCTTGACCGTCCTTAGGATTTCTTGACCGTCCTTAGGACTTTATGACCGTCCTAAAGACTTCTTGGCCGTCCTGAGGACTTCTTGACAGTCCAAAGGACCTCTTGACCGTCCTTAGTACTTCTTGACCTTCCTAAGTACTTCATGACCGTCCTAAGGACTCCTTGACCGTCCTAATGACTTCTTGACCGTCCTAAGTACTTCATGACCGTCCTAAGGACTCCTTGACCGTCCTAATGACTTCTTGACCGTCCTAAGGACTTCTTGACCGTCCTAAGGACTTCTTGACCGTCCTAAGGACTTCTTGACCGTCCTAAGGACTTCTTGACCGTCCTAAGGACTTCTTGACCGTCCTAAGGACTTCTTGACCGTCCTAAGGACTTCTTGACCGTCCTAAGGACTTCTTGACCGTCCTAAGGACTTCTTGTTCGTTCTAAAGACTTCTTGACCGTCCTAAGGACTTCTTGACCGTCATAAGGACTTCTTGACCGTCCTAAGGACTTTATGACCGTCCATAGGACCTCTTGACCGTCCTAAGGACTTCTTGACCGCCCTTAGTACATATTGACCGTCCTATGTACTTCTTGAACGTCCATAGAACTTCAAGACCGTCCTAAAGACTTCTTGACCGTCCTAAAGACTTCTTCACTGTCCTAAGGACTTCTTGACCGTCCTAAAGACTTCTTGACCGTCCTAAAGACTTCTTGACCGTCCTAAGGACTTCTTGACCGTCCATAGGACCTCTTGACCGTCCTAAGACTTCTTGACCGTCCTTAGGACTTCTTGACCGTCCTAAGGACTTCTTGACCGTCCTAAGGACTTCTTGACCGTCCTAAGGACTTCTTGACCGTCCTTAAGACTTCTTGACCCTCCTAAGGACTTCTTGACCGTCCATAGAACTTCAAGACCGTTCTAAGTACTTCTTGACCGTCCTAAGGACTTCTTGACCGTCCTAAGGACTTCTTGACCATCCATAGGACCTCTTGACAGTTCATAGGACTTCTTGACCGTCCTTAGGATTTCTTGACCGTCCTAATGACTTTATGACCGTCCTAAAGACTTCTTGGCCGTCCTGAGGACTTCTTGACCGTCCTAAGGACTTCTTGACCGTCCATAGGACCTCTTGACCGTCCTAGGGACTTCTTGACCGTCCTTAGGACATCTTGACCGTCCTATGGACTTCTTGACCGTCCATAGAACTTCAAGACCGTCCTAAAGACTTCTTGACCGTCCTAAGGACTTCTTGACCGGCCTAAGGACTTCTTGAGCGTCCTTAGGACTTCTTGACCGTCCTTAGGACTTCTTGACCGTCCTAAGGACTTCTTGACCGTCCTAAGGACTTCTTGACCGTCCTAAGGACTTCTTGACCGTCCTAAGGACTTCTTGACCGTCCTAAGGACTTCTTGACCGTCCTAAGGACTTCTTGACCGTCCTAAGGACTTCTTGACCGTCCTAAGGACTTCTTGTTCGTTCTAAAGACTTCTTGACCGTCCTAAGGACTTCTTGACCGTCATAAGGACTTCTTGACCGTCCTAAGGACTTTATGACCGTCCATAGGACCTCTTGACCGTCCTAAGGACTTCTTGACCGCCCTTAGTACATATTGACCGTCCTATGTACTTCTTGAACGTCCATAGAACTTCAAGACCGTCCTAAAGACTTCTTGACCGTCCTAAAGACTTCTTCACTGTCCTAAGGACTTCTTGACCGTCCTAAAGACTTCTTGACCGTCCTAAAGACTTCTTGACCGTCCTAAGGACTTCTTGACCGTCCATAGGACCTCTTGACCGTCCTAAGACTTCTTGACCGTCCTTAGGACTTCTTGACCGTCCTAAGGACTTCTTGACCGTCCTAAGGACTTCTTGACCGTCCTAAGGACTTCTTGACCGTCCTTAAGACTTCTTGACCCTCCTAAGGACTTCTTGACCGTCCATAGAACTTCAAGACCGTTCTAAGTACTTCTTGACCGTCCTAAGGACTTCTTGACCGTCCTAAGGACTTCTTGACCATCCATAGGACCTCTTGACAGTTCATAGGACTTCTTGACCGTCCTTAGGATTTCTTGACCGTCCTAATGACTTTATGACCGTCCTAAAGACTTCTTGGCCGTCCTGAGGACTTCTTGACCGTCCTAAGGACTTCTTGACCGTCCATAGGACCTCTTGACCGTCCTAGGGACTTCTTGACCGTCCTTAGGACATCTTGACCGTCCTATGGACTTCTTGACCGTCCATAGAACTTCAAGACCGTCCTAAAGACTTCTTGACCGTCCTAAGGACTTCTTGACCGGCCTAAGGACTTCTTGAGCGTCCTTAGGACTTCTTGACCGTCCTTAGGACTTCTTGACCGTCCATAGGACCTCTTGACCGTCCTAAGGACTTCTTGACCGTCCTAAGGACTTCTTGACCGTCTTTAAGACTTCTTGACCGTCCTAAGGACTTCTTGACCGTCCATAGAACTTCAAGACCTTCCTAAGGACTTCTTGACCATCCATAGGACCTCTTGACAGTCCATAGGATTTCTTGACCGTCCTTAGGATTTCTTGACCGTCCTAATGACTTTATGACCGTCCTAAGGACTTCTTGTTCGTTCTAAAGACTTCTTGACCGTCCTAAGGACTTCTTGACCGTCATAAGGACTTCTTGACCGTCCTAAGGACTTTATGACCGTCCATAGGAATTCTTGACCGTCATAAGGACTTCTTGACCGCCCTTAGTACATATTGACCGTCCTTTGTACTTCTTGACCTTCCTAAGTACTTCATGACCGTCCTAAGGACTCCTTGACCGTCCTAATGACTTCTTGACCGTCCTAAGTACTTCATGACCGTCCTAAGGACTCCTTGACCGTCCTAATGACTTCTTGACCGTCCTAAGGACTTCTTGACCGTCCTAAGGACTTCTTGACCGTCCTAAGGACTTCTTGACCGTCCTAAGTACTTCATGACCGTCCTAAGGACTCCTTGACCGTCCTAATGACTTCTTGACCGTCCTAAGGACTTCTTGACCGTCCTAAGGACTTCTTGACCGTCCTAAGGACTTCTTGACCGTCCTAAGGACTTCTTGACCGTCCTAAGTACTTCTTGACCGTCCTAAGGACTTCTTGACCGTCCTAAGGACTTCTTGACCGTCCTAAGGACTTCTTGTTCGTTCTAAAGACTTCTTGACCGTCCTAAGGACTTCTTGACCGTCATAAGGACTTCTTGACCGTCCTAAGGACTTTATGACCGTCCATAGGAATTCTTGACCGTCATAAGGACTTCTTGACCGCCCTTAGTACATATTGACCGTCCTTTGTACTTCTTGAACGTCCATAGAACTTCAAGACCGTCCTAAAGACTTCTTGACCGTCCTAAAGACTTCTTCACCGTCCTAAGGACTTCTTGACCGTCCTAAAGACTTCTTGACCGTCCTAAAGACTTCTTGACCTTCCTAAGGACTTCTTGATCGTCCTTAGGACTTCTTGACCGTCCTTAGGACTTCTTGACCGTCCTAAGGACTTCTTGACCGTCAATAGGACCTCTTTACCGTCCATAGGACTTCTTGTTCGTCCATAGGACTTCTAGACCGTCCTAAGGACTTCTTGACCATCCATAGGACCTCTTGACCGTCCATAGGACTTCTTGACCGTCCTTAGGATTTCTTGACCGTCCTTAGGACTTAATGACCGTCCTAAAGACTTCTTGGCCGTCCTGAGGACTTCTTTACCGTCCTAAAGACTTCTTGACCGTCCTTAGTACTTCTTGACCGTCCTAAGGACTTCTTGACCGTTCTAATGAATACATGACCGTCCTAAAGACTTCTTGACCATCCAAAGGACTTCTTGACCGTCCATAGGACTTCTTGACCGTCATAAGGACTTCTTGACCGTCCGTAGGACTTCTTGACCGTCCTAAGGACCTCTGACCGTCCATAGAACTTCAAGACCGTTCTAAGTTTTTCTTGACCGTCCTAAGGACTTCTTGACCGTCCTTAGGATTTCTTGACCGTCCTTAGGACTTTATGACCGTCCTAAAGACTTCTTGGCCGTCCTGAGGACTTCTTGACCGTCCTAAGTTTTTCTTGACCGTCCTAAGGACTTCTTGACCGTCCTTAGGATTTCTTGACCGTCCTTAGGACTTTATGACCGTCCTAAAGACTTCTTGGCCGTCCTGAGGACTTCTTGACAGTCCAAAGGACCTCTTGACCGTCCTTAGTACTTCTTGACCTTCCTAAGTACTTCATGACCGTCCTAAGGACTCCTTGACCGTCCTAATGACTTCTTGACCGTCCTAAGTACTTCATGACCGTCCTAAGGACTCCTTGACCGTCCTAATGACTTCTTGACCGTCCTAAGGACTTCTTGACCGTCCTAAGGACTTCTTGACCGTCCTAAGGACTTCTTGACCGTCCTAAGGACTTCTTGACCGTCCTAAGGACTTCTTGACCGTCCTAAGGACTTCTTGACCGTCCTAAGGACTTCTTGACCGTCCTAAGGACTTCTTGACCGTCCTAAGGACTTCTTGACCGTCCTAAGGACTTCTTGACCGTCCTAAGGACTTCTTGTTCGTTCTAAAGACTTCTTGACCGTCCTAAGGACTTCTTGACCGTCATAAGGACTTCTTGACCGTCCTAAGGACTTTATGACCGTCCATAGGACCTCTTGACCGTCCTAAGGACTTCTTGACCGCCCTTAGTACATATTGACCGTCCTATGTACTTCTTGAACGTCCATAGAACTTCAAGACCGTCCTAAAGACTTCTTGACCGTCCTAAAGACTTCTTCACTGTCCTAAGGACTTCTTGACCGTCCTAAAGACTTCTTGACCGTCCTAAAGACTTCTTGACCGTCCTAAGGACTTCTTGACCGTCCATAGGACCTCTTGACCGTCCTAAGACTTCTTGACCGTCCTTAGGACTTCTTGACCGTCCTAAGGACTTCTTGACCGTCCTAAGGACTTCTTGACCGTCCTTAAGACTTCTTGACCCTCCTAAGGACTTCTTGACCGTCCATAGAACTTCAAGACCGTTCTAAGTACTTCTTGACCGTCCTAAGGACTTCTTGACCGTCCTAAGGACTTCTTGACCATCCATAGGACCTCTTGACAGTTCATAGGACTTCTTGACCGTCCTTAGGATTTCTTGACCGTCCTAATGACTTTATGACCGTCCTAAAGACTTCTTGGCCGTCCTGAGGACTTCTTGACCGTCCTAAGGACTTCTTGACCGTCCATAGGACCTCTTGACCGTCCTAGGGACTTCTTGACCGTCCTTAGGACATCTTGACCGTCCTATGGACTTCTTGACCGTCCATAGAACTTCAAGACCGTCCTAAAGACTTCTTGACCGTCCTAAGGACTTCTTGACCGGCCTAAGGACTTCTTGAGCGTCCTTAGGACTTCTTGACCGTCCTTAGGACTTCTTGACCGTCCATAGGACCTCTTGACCGTCCTAAGGACTTCTTGACCGTCCTAAGGACTTCTTGACCGTCTTTAAGACTTCTTGACCGTCCTAAGGACTTCTTGACCGTCCATAGAACTTCAAGACCTTCCTAAGGACTTCTTGACCATCCATAGGACCTCTTGACAGTCCATAGGATTTCTTGACCGTCCTTAGGATTTCTTGACCGTCCTAATGACTTTATGACCGTCCTAAGGACTTCTTGTTCGTTCTAAAGACTTCTTGACCGTCCTAAGGACTTCTTGACCGTCATAAGGACTTCTTGACCGTCCTAAGGACTTTATGACCGTCCATAGGAATTCTTGACCGTCATAAGGACTTCTTGACCGCCCTTAGTACATATTGACCGTCCTTTGTACTTCTTGAACGTCCATAGAACTTCAAGACCGTCCTAAAGACTTCTTGACCGTCCTAAAGACTTCTTCACCGTCCTAAGGACTTCTTGACCGTCCTAAAGACTTCTTGACCGTCCTAAAGACTTCTTGACCTTCCTAAGGACTTCTTGATCGTCCTTAGGACTTCTTGACCGTCCTTAGGACTTCTTGACCGTCCTAAGGACTTCTTGACCGTCAATAGGACCTCTTTACCGTCCATAGGACTTCTTGTTCGTCCATAGGACTTCTAGACCGTCCTAAGGACTTCTTGACCATCCATAGGACCTCTTGACCGTCCATAGGACTTCTTGACCGTCCTTAGGATTTCTTGACCGTCCTTAGGACTTAATGACCGTCCTAAAGACTTCTTGGCCGTCCTGAGGACTTCTTTACCGTCCTAAAGACTTCTTGACCGTCCTTAGTACTTCTTGACCGTCCTAAGGACTTCTTGACCGTTCTAATGAATACATGACCGTCCTAAAGACTTCTTGACCATCCAAAGGACTTCTTGACCGTCCATAGGACTTCTTGACCGTCATAAGGACTTCTTGACCGTCCTTAGGACTTCTTGACCGTCCTAAGGACCTCTGACCGTCCATAGAACTTCAAGACCGTTCTAAGTTTTTCTTGACCGTCCTAAGGACTTCTTGACCGTCCTTAGGATTTCTTGACCGTCCTTAGGACTTTATGACCGTCCTAAAGACTTCTTGGCCGTCCTGAGGACTTCTTGACCGTCCTAAGTTTTTCTTGACCGTCCTAAGGACTTCTTGACCGTCCTTAGGATTTCTTGACCGTCCTTAGGACTTTATGACCGTCCTAAAGACTTCTTGGCCGTCCTGAGGACTTCTTGACAGTCCAAAGGACCTCTTGACCGTCCTTAGTACTTCTTGACCTTCCTAAGTACTTCATGACCGTCCTAAGGACTCCTTGACCGTCCTAATGACTTCTTGACCGTCCTAAGTACTTCATGACCGTCCTAAGGACTCCTTGACCGTCCTAAGGACTTCTTGACCGTCCTAAGGACTTCTTGACCGTCCTATGGACTTCTTGACCGTCCTAAGGACTTCTTGACCGTCCTAAGGACTTCTTGACCGTCCTAAGGACTTCTTGACCGTCCTAAGGACTTCTTGACCGTCCTAAGGACTTCTTGACCGTCCTAAGGACCTCTTGACAGTCCATAGGATTTCTTGACCGTCCTTAGGATTTCTTGACCGTCCTAATGACTTTATGACCGTCCTAAGGACTTCTTGTTCGTTCTAAAGACTTCTTGACCGTCCTAAGGACTTCTTGACCGTCATAAGGACTTCTTGACCGTCCTAAGGACTTTATGACCGTCCATAGGAATTCTTGACCGTCATAAGGACTTCTTGACCGCCCTTAGTACATATTGACCGTCCTTTGTACTTCTTGAACGTCCATAGAACTTCAAGACCGTCCTAAAGACTTCTTGACCGTCCTAAAGACTTCTTCACCGTCCTAAGGACTTCTTGACCGTCCTAAAGACTTCTTGACCGTCCTAAAGACTTCTTGACCTTCCTAAGGACTTCTTGATCGTCCTTAGGACTTCTTGACCGTCCTTAGGACTTCTTGACCGTCCTAAGGACTTCTTGACCGTCAATAGGACCTCTTTACCGTCCATAGGACTTCTTGTTCGTCCATAGGACTTCTAGACCGTCCTAAGGACTTCTTGACCATCCATAGGACCTCTTGACCGTCCATAGGACTTCTTGACCGTCCTTAGGATTTCTTGACCGTCCTTAGGACTTAATGACCGTCCTAAAGACTTCTTGGCCGTCCTGAGGACTTCTTTACCGTCCTAAAGACTTCTTGACCGTCCTTAGTACTTCTTGACCGTCCTAAGGACTTCTTGACCGTTCTAATGAATACATGACCGTCCTAAAGACTTCTTGACCATCCAAAGGACTTCTTGACCGTCCATAGGACTTCTTGACCGTCATAAGGACTTCTTGACCGTCCTTAGGACTTCTTGACCGTCCTAAGGACCTCTGACCGTCCATAGAACTTCAAGACCGTTCTAAGTTTTTCTTGACCGTCCTAAGGACTTCTTGACCGTCCTTAGGATTTCTTGACCGTCCTTAGGACTTTATGACCGTCCTAAAGACTTCTTGGCCGTCCTGAGGACTTCTTGACCGTCCTAAGTTTTTCTTGACCGTCCTAAGGACTTCTTGACCGTCCTTAGGATTTCTTGACCGTCCTTAGGACTTTATGACCGTCCTAAAGACTTCTTGGCCGTCCTGAGGACTTCTTGACAGTCCAAAGGACCTCTTGACCGTCCTTAGTACTTCTTGACCTTCCTAAGTACTTCATGACCGTCCTAAGGACTCCTTGACCGTCCTAATGACTTCTTGACCGTCCTAAGTACTTCATGACCGTCCTAAGGACTCCTTGACCGTCCTAATGACTTCTTGACCGTCCTAAGGACTTCTTGACCGTCCTAAGGACTTCTTGACCGTCCTATGGACTTCTTGACCGTCCTAAGGACTTCTTGACCGTCCTAAGGACTTCTTGACCGTCCTAAGGACTTCTTGACCGTCCTAAGGACTTCTTGACCGTCCTAAGGACTTCTTGACCGTCCTAAGGACTTCTTGTTCGTTCTAAAGACTTCTTGACCGTCCTAAGGACTTCTTGACCGTCATAAGGACTTCTTGACCGTCCTAAGGACTTTATGACCGTCCATAGGACCTCTTGACCGTCCTAAGGACTTCTTGACCGCCCTTAGTACATATTGACCGTCCTATGTACTTCTTGAACGTCCATAGAACTTCAAGACCGTCCTAAAGACTTCTTGACCGTCCTAAAGACTTCTTCACTGTCCTAAGGACTTCTTGACCGTCCTAAAGACTTCTTGACCGTCCTAAAGACTTCTTGACCGTCCTAAGGACTTCTTGACCGTCCATAGGACCTCTTGACCGTCCTAAGACTTCTTGACCGTCCTTAGGACTTCTTGACCGTCCTAAGGACTTCTTGACCGTCCTAAGGACTTCTTGACCGTCCTTAAGACTTCTTGACCCTCCTAAGGACTTCTTGACCGTCCATAGAACTTCAAGACCGTTCTAAGTACTTCTTGACCGTCCTAAGGACTTCTTGACCGTCCTAAGGACTTCTTGACCATCCATAGGACCTCTTGACTGTTCATAGGACTTCTTGACCGTCCTTAGGATTTCTTGACCGTCCTAATGACTTTATGACCGTCCTAAAGACTTCTTGGCCGTCCTGAGGACTTCTTGACCGTCCTAAGGACTTCTTGACCGTCCATAGGACCTCTTGACCGTCCTAGGGACTTCTTGACCGTCCTTAGGACATCTTGACCGTCCTATGGACTTCTTGACCGTCCATAGAACTTCAAGACCGTCCTAAAGACTTCTTGACCGTCCTAAGGACTTCTTGACCGGCCTAAGGACTTCTTGAGCGTCCTTAGGACTTCTTGACCGTCCTTAGGACTTCTTGACCGTCCATAGGACCTCTTGACCGTCCTAAGGACTTCTTGACCGTCCTAAGGACTTCTTGACCGTCTTTAAGACTTCTTGACCGTCCTAAGGACTTCTTGACCGTCCATAGAACTTCAAGACCGTCCTAAGGACTTCTTGACCATCCATAGGACCTCTTGACAGTCCATAGGATTTCTTGACCGTCCTTAGGATTTCTTGACCGTCCTAATGACTTTATGACCGTCCTAAAGACTTCTTGGCCGTCCTTAGAACTTCAAGACCGTCCTGAGTACTTCTTGACCGTCCTAAAGACTTCTTGACCGTCCTAAAGACTTCTTGACCTCCTAAGGACTTCTTGACCGTCCTAAAGACTTCATGACCGTCCTAAGGACTCCTTGACCGTCCTAATGACTTCTTGACCGTCCTAAGTACTTCATGACCGTCCTAAGGACTCCTTGACCGTCCTAATGACTTCTTGACCGTCCATAGGACTTCTTGACCGTCATAAGGACTTCTTGACCGTCCTAAGGACTTCTTGACCGTCCTAAGGACTTCTTGACCGTCCTAAGGACTTCTTGACCGTCCTAAGGACTTCTTGACCGTCCTAAGGACTTCTTGTTCGTTCTAAAGACTTCTTGACCGTCCTAAGGACTTCTTGACCGTCATAAGGACTTCTTGACCGTCCTAAGGACTTTATGACCGTCCATAGGACCTCTTGACCGTCCTAAGGACTTCTTGACCGCCCTTAGTACATATTGACCGTCCTATGTACTTCTTGAACGTCCATAGAACTTCAAGACCGTCCTAAAGACTTCTTGACCGTCCTAAAGACTTCTTCACTGTCCTAAGGACTTCTTGACCGTCCTAAAGACTTCTTGACCGTCCTAAAGACTTCTTGACCGTCCTAAGGACTTCTTGACCGTCCATAGGACCTCTTGACCGTCCTAAGACTTCTTGACCGTCCTTAGGACTTCTTGACCGTCCTAAGGACTTCTTGACCGTCCTAAGGACTTCTTGACCGTCCTTAAGACTTCTTGACCCTCCTAAGGACTTCTTGACCGTCCATAGAACTTCATGACCGTTCTAAGTACTTCTTGACCGTCCTAAGGACTTCTTGACCGTCCTAAGGACTTCTTGACCATCCATAGGACCTCTTGACAGTTCATAGGACTTCTTGACCGTCCTTAGGATTTCTTGACCGTCCTAATGACTTTATGACCGTCCTAAAGACTTCTTGGCCGTCCTGAGGACTTCTTGACCGTCCTAAGGACTTCTTGACCGTCCATAGGACCTCTTGACCGTCCTAGGGACTTCTTGACCGTCCTTAGGACATCTTGACCGTCCTATGGACTTCTTGACCGTCCATAGAACTTCAAGACCGTCCTAAAGACTTCTTGACCGTCCTAAGGACTTCTTGACCGGCCTAAGGACTTCTTGAGCGTCCTTAGGACTTCTTGACCGTCCTTAGGACTTCTTGACCGTCCATAGGACCTCTTGACCGTCCTAAGGACTTCTTGACCGTCCTAAGGACTTCTTGACCGTCTTTAAGACTTCTTGACCGTCCTAAGGACTTCTTGACCGTCCATAGAACTTCAAGACCGTCCTAAGGACTTCTTGACCATCCATAGGACCTCTTGACAGTCCATAGGATTTCTTGACCGTCCTTAGGATTTCTTGACCGTCCTAATGACTTTATGACCGTCCTAAAGACTTCTTGGCCGTCCATAGAACTTCAAGACCGTCCTGAGTACTTCTTGACCGTCCTAAAGACTTCTTGACCGTCCTAAAGACTTCTTGACCTCCTAAGGACTTCTTGACCGTCCTAAAGACTTCATGACCGTCCTAAGGACTTCTTGACCGTCCTAAGGACTTCTTGAGCGTCCTCATGACTTCTTGACCGTCCTAAAGACTTCTTGACCGTCCTAAGGACTTCTCGACCGTCCTTAGCACTTCTTGACCGTCCTAAGGACTTCTTGACCGTCAATAGGACCTCTTTACCGTCCATAGGACTTTTTGATCGTCCATAAGACTTCTAGACCGTCCTTAGGACTTCTTGACCATCCATAGGACCTCTTGACCGTCCATAGGACTTCTTGACCGTCCTTAAAATTTCTTGACCGTCCTTAGGACTTTATGACCGTCCTAAAGACTTCTTGGCCGTCCTGAGGCATTCTTGACCGTCCGAAAGACTTCTTGACCGTCCTAAGTACTTCGTGACCGTCCTAAGGACTTCTTGACCGTTCTAATGAATACATGACCGTCCTAAAGACTTCTTGACCATCCAAAGGACTTCTTGACCGTCCATAGGACTTCTTGACCGTCATAAGGACTTCTTGACCGTCCTTAGGACTTCTTGACAGTCCAAAGGACCTCTTGACCGTCCTTAGTACTTCTTGACCTTCCTAAGGACTTCTTGACCGTCCTTAGGACTTCTTGACCGTCCTTAGGACTTCTTGACCGTCCTAAGGACTTCTTGACCGTCCATAGAACTTCAAGACCGTCCTAAGGACTTCTTGACCGTCCTAAGGAATTCTTGACCGTCCTAAGGACTTCTTGACCGTCCTAATGAATACATGACCGTCCTAAAGACTTCTTGACCGTCCTAAGGACCTCTGACCGTCCATAGAACTTCAAGACCGTTCTAAGTTTTTCTTGACCGTCCTAAGGACTTCTTGACCGTCCTTAGGATTTCTTGACCGTCCTTGGGACTTTATGACCGTCCTAAAGACTTCTTGGCCGTCCTGAGGACTTCTTGACCGTCCTAAGTACTTCTTGACCGTCCTAAGGACTTCTTGACCGTTCTAATGAATACATGACCGTCCTAAAGACTTCTTGACCATCCAAAGGACTTCTTGACCGTCCATAGGACTTCTTGACCGTCATAAGGACTTCTTGACCGTCCTTAGGACTTCTTGACAGTCCATAGGACCTCTTGACCGTCCTAAGTACTTCTTGACCTTCCTAAGGACTTCTTGATCGTCCTTAGGACTTCTTGACCGTCCTTAGGACTTCTTGACCGTCCTAAGGACTTCTTGACCGTCAATAGGACCTCTTTACCGTCCATAGGACTTCTTGATCGTCCATAGGACTTCTAGACCGTCCTAAGGACTTCTTGACCATCCATAGGACCTCTTGACCGTCCATAGGACTTCTTGACCGTCCTTAGGATTTCTTGACCGTCCTAAGGACTTAATGACCGTCCTAAAGACTTCTTGGCCGTCCTGAGGACTTCTTGACCGTCCTAAAGACTTCTTGACCGTCCTAAGTACTTCTTGACCGTCCTAAGGACTTCTTGACCGTTCTAATGAATACATGACCGTCCTAAAGACTTCTTGACCATCCAAAGGACTTCTTGACCGTCCATAGGACTTCTTGACCGTCATAAGGACTTCTTGACCGTCCTTAGGACTTCTTGACCGTCCTAAGGACCTCTGACCGTCCATAGAACTTCAAGACCGTTCTAAGTTTTTCTTGACCGTCCTAAGGACTTCTTGACCGTCCTTAGGATTTCTTGACCGTCCTTAGGACTTGATGACCGTCCTAAAGACTTCTTGGCCGTCCTGAGGACTTCTTGACCGTCCTAAGTTTTTCTTGACCGTCCTAAGGACTTCTTGACCGTCCTTAGGATTTCTTGACCGTCCTTAGGACTTTATGACCGTCCTAAAGACTTCTTGGCCGTCCTGAGGACTTCTTGGCAGTCCAAAGGACCTCTTGACCGTCCTAAGTACTTCTTGACCTTCCTAAGGACTTCTTGACCGTCCTTAGGACTTCTTGACCGTCCTTAGGACTTCTTGACCGTCCTAAGGACTTCTTGACCGTCCATAGAACTTCAAGACCGTCCTAAGTACTTCTTGACCGTCCTAAGGAATTCTTGACCGTCCTAAGGACTTCTTGACCGTCCTAATGAATACATGACCGTCCTAAAGACTTCTTGACCGTCCTAAGGACCTCTGACCGTCCATAG
Source organism: Brachionus asplanchnoidis (assembly GCA_025491095.1). Classification (NCBI taxonomy): domain Eukaryota; kingdom Metazoa; phylum Rotifera; class Eurotatoria; order Ploima; family Brachionidae; genus Brachionus; species Brachionus asplanchnoidis. The sequence continues at coordinate 69,602 of JAILYF010000179.1, forward strand.
AACTTCAAGACCGTTCTAAGTTTTTCTTGACCGTCCATAGGACTTCTTGACCGTCATAAGGACTTCTTGACCGTCCTTAGGACTTCTTGACAGTCCATAGGACCTCTTGACCGTCCTAAGTACTTCTTGACCTTCCTAAGGACTTCTTGATCGTCCTTAGGACTTCTTGACCGTCCTTAGGACTTCTTGACCGTCCTAAGGACTTCTTGACCGTCAATAGGACCTCTTTACCGTCCATAGGACTTCTTGATCGTCCATAGGACTTCTAGACCGTCCTAAGGACTTCTTGACCATCCATAGGACCTCTTGACCGTCCATAGGACTTCTTGACCGTCCTTAGGATTTCTTGACCGTCCTTAGGACTTAATGACCGTCCTAAAGACTTCTTGGCCGTCCTGAGGACTTCTTGACCGTCCTAAAGACTTCTTGACCGTCCTAAGTACTTCTTGACCGTCCTAAGGACTTCTTGACCGTTCTAATGAATACATGACCGTCCTAAAGACTTCTTGACCATCCAAAGGACTTCTTGACCGTCCATAGGACTTCTTGACCGTCCATAGAACTTCAAGACCGTCCTAAGGACTTCTTGACCATCCATAGGACCTCTTGACAGTCCATAGGATTTCTTGACCGTCCTTAGGATTTCTTGACCGTCCTAATGACTTTATGACCGTCCTAAAGACTTCTTGGCCGTCCATAGAACTTCAAGACCGTCCTGAGTACTTCTTGACCGTCCTAAAGACTTCTTGACCGTCCTAAAGACTTCTTGACCTCCTAAGGACTTCTTGACCGTCCTAAAGACTTCATGACCGTCCTAAGGACTTCTTGACCGTCCTAAGGACTTCTTGAGCCACCTCATGACTTCTTGACCGTCCTAAAGACTTCTTGACCGTCCTAAGGACTTCTCGACCGTCCTTAGCACTTCTTGACCGTCCTAAGGACTTCTTGACCGTCAATAGGACCTCTTTACCGTCCATAGGACTTCTTGATCGTCCATAGGACTTCTAGACCGTCCTTAGGACTTCTTGACCATCCATAGGACCTCTTGACCGTCCATAGGACTTCTTGACCGTCCTTAAAATTTCTTGAGCGTCCTTAGGACTTTATGACCGTCCTAAAGACTTCTTGGCCGTCCTGAGGCATTCTTGACCGTCCGAAAGACTTCTTGACCGTCCTAAGTACTTCGTGACCGTCCTAAGGACTTCTTGACCGTTCTAATGAATACATGACCGTCCTAAAGACTTCTTGACCATCCAAAGGACTTCTTGACCGTCCATAGGACTTCTTGACCGTCATAAGGACTTCTTGACCGTCCTTAGGACTTCTTGACAGTCCAAAGGACCTCTTGACCGTCCTAAGTACTTCTTGACCTTCCTAAGGACTTCTTGACCGTCCTTAGGACTTCTTGACCGTCCTTAGGACTTCTTGACCGTCCTAAGGACTTCTTGACCGTCCATAGAACTTCAAGACCGTCCTAAGTACTTCTTGACCGTCCTAAGGAATTCTTGACCGTCCTAAGGACTTCTTGACCGTCCTAATGAATACATGACCGTCCTAAAGACTTCTTGACCGTCCTAAGGACCTCTGACCGTCCATAGAACTTCAAGACCGTTCTAAGTTTTTCTTGACCGTCCTAAGGACTTCTTGACCGTCCTTAGGATTTCTTGACCGTCCTTGGGACTTTATGACCGTCCTAAAGACTTCTTGGCCGTCCTGAGGACTTCTTGACCGTCCTAAGTACTTCTTGACCGTCCTAAGGACTTCTTGACCGTTCTAATGAATACATGACCGTCCTAAAGACTTCTTGACCATCCAAAGGACTTCTTGACCGTCCATAGGACTTCTTGACCGTCATAAGGACTTCTTGACCGTCCTTAGGACTTCTTGACAGTCCATAGGACCTCTTGACCGTCCTAAGTACTTCTTGACCTTCCTAAGGACTTCTTGATCGTCCTTAGGACTTCTTGACCGTCCTTAGGACTTCTTGACCGTCCTAAGGACTTCTTGACCGTCAATAGGACCTCTTTACCGTCCATAGGACTTCTTGATCGTCCATAGGACTTCTAGACCGTCCTAAGGACTTCTTGACCATCCATAGGACCTCTTGACCGTCCATAGGACTTCTTGACCGTGCTTAGGATTTCTTGACCGTCCTAAGGACTTAATGACCGTCCTAAAGACTTCTTGGCCGTCCTGAGGACTTCTTGACCGTCCTAAAGACTTCTTGACCGTCCTAAGTACTTCTTGACCGTCCTAAGGACTTCTTGACCGTTCTAATGAATACATGACCGTCCTAAGGACTTCTTGACCGTCCTTAGGATTTCTTGACCGTCCATAGGACTTCTTGACCGTCATAAGGACTTCTTGACCGTCCTTAGGACTTCTTGACCGTCCTAAGGACCTCTGACCGTCCATAGAACTTCAAGACCGTTCTAAGTTTTTCTTGACCGTCCTAAGGACTTCTTGACCGTCCTTAGGATTTCTTGACCGTCCTTAGGACTTTATGACCGTCCTAAAGACTTCTTGGCCGTCCTGAGGACTTCTTGACCGTCCTAAGTTTTTCTTGACCGTCCTAAGGACTTCTTGACCGTCCTTAGGATTTCTTGACCGTCCTTAGGACTTTATGACCGTCCTAAAGACTTCTTGGCCGTCCTGAGGACTTCTTGGCAGTCCAAAGGACCTCTTGACCGTCCTAAGTACTTCTTGACCTTCCTAAGGACTTCTTGACCGTCCTTAGGACTTCTTGACCGTCCTTAGGACTTCTTGACCGTCCTAAGGACTTCTTGACCGTCCATAGAACTTCAAGACCGTCCTAAGTACTTCTTGACCGTCCTAAGGAATTCTTGACCGTCCTAAGGACTTCTTGACCGTCCTAATGAATACATGACCGTCCTAAAGACTTCTTGGCCGTCCTGAGGACTTCTTGGCAGTCCAAAGGACCTCTTGACCGTCCTAAGTACTTCTTGACCTTCCTAAGGACTTCTTGACCGTCCTTAGGACTTCTTGACCGTCCTTAGGACTTCTTGACCGTCCTAAGGACTTCTTGACCGTCCATAGAACTTCAAGACCGTCCTAAGTACTTCTTGACCGTCCTAAGGACTTCTTGATCGTCCTTAGGACTTCTTGACCGTCCTTAGGACTTCTTGACCGTCCTAAGGACTTCTTGACCGTCAATAGGACCTCTTTACCGTCCATAGGACTTCTTGATCGTCCATAGGACTTCTAGACCGTCCTAAGGACTTCTTGACCATCCATAGGACCTCTTGACCGTCCATAGGACTTCTTGACCGTCCTTAGGATTTCTTGACCGTCCTTAGGACTTAATGACCGTCCTAAAGACTTCTTGGCCGTCCTGAGGACTTCTTGACCGTCCTAAAGACTTCTTGACCGTCCTAAGTACTTCTTGACCGTCCTAAGGACTTCTTGACCGTTCTAATGAATACATGACCGTCCTAAAGACTTCTTGACCATCCAAAGGACTTCTTGACCGTCCATCGGACTTCTTGACCGTCATAAGGACTTCTTGACCGTCCTTAGGACTTCTTGACCGTCCTAAGGACCTCTGACCGTCCATAGAACTTCAAGACCGTTCTAAGTTTTTCTTGACCGTCCTAAGGACTTCTTGACCGTCCTTAGGATTTCTTGACCGTCCTTAGGACTTTTTGACCGTCCTTAGGACTTTATGACCGTCCTAAAGACTTCTTGGCCGTCCTGAGGACTTCTTGGCAGTCCAAAGGACCTCTTGACCGTCCTAAGTACTTCTTGACCTTCCTAAGGACTTCTTGACCGTCCTTAGGACTTCTTGACCGTCCTTAGGACTTCTTGACCGTCCTAAGGACTTCTTGACCGTCCTAAGGACCTCTGACCGTCCATAGAACTTCAAGACCGTTCTAAGTTTTTCTTGACCGTCCTAAGGACTTCTTGACCGTCCTAAGGACCTCTGACCGTCCATAGAACTTCAAGACCGTTCTAAGTTTTTCTTGACCGTCCTAAGGACTTCTTGACCGTCCTTAGGATTTCTTGACCGTCCTTAGGACTTTATGACCGTCCTAAAGACTTCTTGGCCGTCCTGAGGACTTCTTGACCGTCCTAAGTTTTTCTTGACCGTCCTAAGGACTTCTTGACCGTCCTTAGGATTTCTTGACCGTCCTTAGGACTTTATGACCGTCCTAAAGACTTCTTGGCCGTCCTGAGGACTTCTTGGCAGTCCAAAGGACCTCTTGACCGTCCTAAGTACTTCTTGACCTTCCTAAGGACTTCTTGACCGTCCTTAGGACTTCTTGACCGTCCTTAGGACTTCTTGACCGTCCTAAGGACTTCTTGACCGTCCATAGAACTTCAAGACCGTCCTAAGTACTTCTTGACCGTCCTAAGGAATTCTTGACCGTCCTAAGGACTTCTTGACCGTCCTAATGAATACATGACCGTCCTAAAGACTTCTTGACCGTCCTAAGGACCTCTGACCGTCCATAGAACTTCAAGACCGTTCTAAGTTTTTCTTGACCGTCCATAGGACTTGTTGACCGTCATAAGGACTTCTTGACCGTCCTTAGGACTTCTTGACAGTCCATAGGACCTCTTGACCGTCCTAAGTACTTCTTGACCTTCCTAAGGACTTCTTGATCGTCCTTAGGACTTCTTGACCGTCCTTAGGACTTCTTGACCGTCCTAAGGACTTCTTGACCGTCAATAGGACCTCTTTACCGTCCATAGGACTTCTTGATCGTCCATAGGACTTCTAGACCGTCCTAAGGACTTCTTGACCATCCATAGGACCTCTTGACCGTCCATAGGACTTCTTGACCGTCCTTAGGATTTCTTGACCGTCCTTAGGACTTAATGACCGTCCTAAAGACTTCTTGGCCGTCCTGAGGACTTCTTGACCGTCCTAAAGACTTCTTGACCGTCCTAAGTACTTCTTGACCGTCCTAAGGACTTCTTGACCGTTCTAATGAATACATGACCGTCCTAAAGACTTCTTGACCATCCAAAGGACTTCTTGACCGTCCATCGGACTTCTTGACCGTCATAAGGACTTCTTGACCGTCCTTAGGACTTCTTGACCGTCCTAAGGACCTCTGACCGTCCATAGAACTTCAAGACCGTTCTAAGTTTTTCTTGACCGTCCTAAGGACTTCTTGACCGTCCTTAGGATTTCTTGACCGTCCTTAGGACTTTTTGACCGTCCTTAGGACTTTATGACCGTCCTAAAGACTTCTTGGCCGTCCTGAGGACTTCTTGGCAGTCCAAAGGACCTCTTGACCGTCCTAAGTACTTCTTGACCTTCCTAAGGACTTCTTGACCGTCCTTAGGACTTCTTGACCGTCCTAAGGACTTCTTGACCGTCCATAGAACTTCAAGACCGTCCTAAGTACTTCTTGACCGTCCTAAGGAATTCTTGACCGTCCTAAGGACTTCTTGACCGTCCTAATGAATACATGACCGTCCTAAAGACTTCTTGACCGTCCTAAGGACCTCTGACCGTCCATAGAACTTCAAGACCTTTCTAAGTTTTTCTTGACCGTCCATAGGACTTGTTGACCGTCATAAGGACTTCTTGACCGTCCTTAGGACTTCTTGACAGTCCATAGGACCTCTTGACCGTCCTAAGTACTTCTTGACCTTCCTAAGGACTTCTTGATCGTCCTTAGGACTTCTTGACCGTCCTTAGGACTTCTTGACCGTCCTAAGGACTTCTTGACCGTCAATAGGACCTCTTTACCGTCCATAGGACTTCTTGATCGTCCATAGGACTTCTAGACCGTCCTAAGGACTTCTTGACCATCCATAGGACCTCTTGACCGTCCATAGGACTTCTTGACCGTCCTTAGGATTTCTTGACCGTCCTTAGGACTTAATGACCGTCCTAAAGACTTCTTGGCCGTCCTGAGGACTTCTTGACCGTCCTAAAGACTTCTTGACCGTCCTAAGTACTTCTTGACCGTCCTAAGGACTTCTTGACCGTTCTAATGAATACATGACCGTCCTAAAGACTTCTTGACCATCCAAAGGACTTCTTGACCGTCCATCGGACTTCTTGACCGTCATAAGGACTTCTTGACCGTCCTTAGGACTTCTTGACCGTCCTAAGGACCTCTGACCGTCCATAGAACTTCAAGACCGTTCTAAGTTTTTCTTGACCGTCCTAAGGACTTCTTGACCGTCCTTAGGATTTCTTGACCGTCCTTAGGACTTTTTGACCGTCCTTAGGACTTTATGACCGTCCTAAAGACTTCTTGGCCGTCCTGAGGACTTCTTGGCAGTCCAAAGGACCTCTTGACCGTCCTAAGTACTTCTTGACCTTCCTAAGGACTTCTTGACCGTCCTTAGGACTTCTTGACCGTCCTTAGGACTTCTTGACCGTCCTAAGGACTTCTTGACCGTCCTAAGGACCTCTGACCGTCCATAGAACTTCAAGACCGTTCTAAGTTTTTCTTGACCGTCCTAAGGACTTCTTGACCGTCCTTAGGATTTCTTGACCGTCCTTAGGACTTTATGACCGTCCTAAAGACTTCTTGGCCGTCCTGAGGACTTCTTGACCGTCCTAAGTTTTTCTTGACCGTCCTAAGGACTTCTTGACCGTCCTTAGGATTTCTTGACCGTCCTTAGGACTTTATGACCGTCCTAAAGACTTCTTGGCCGTCCTGAGGACTTCTTGGCAGTCCTTAGGATTTCTTGACCGTCCTTAGGACTTTATGACCGTCCTAAAGACTTCTTGGCCGTCCTGAGGACTTCTTGACCGTCCTAAGTTTTTCTTGACCGTCCTAAGGACTTCTTGACCGTCCTTAGGATTTCTTGACCGTCCTTAGGACTTTATGACCGTCCTAAAGACTTCTTGGCCGTCCTGAGGACTTCTTGGCAGTCCAAAGGACCTCTTGACCGTCCTAAGTACTTCTTGACCTTCCTAAGGACTTCTTGACCGTCCTTAGGACTTCTTGACCGTCCTTAGGACTTCTTGACCGTCCTAAGGACTTCTTGACCGTCCATAGAACTTCAAGACCGTCCTAAGTACTTCTTGACCGTCCTAAGGAATTCTTGACCGTCCTAAGGACTTCTTGACCGTCCTAATGAATACATGACCGTCCTAAAGACTTCTTGACCGTCCTAAAGACTTCTTGACCGTCCTAAGGACCTCTGACCGTCCATAGAACTTCAAGACCGTTCTAAGTTTTTCTTGACCGTCCATAGGACTTGTTGACCGTCATAAGGACTTCTTGACCGTCCTTAGGACTTCTTGACAGTCCATAGGACCTCTTGACCGTCCTAAGTACTTCTTGACCTTCCTAAGGACTTCTTGATCGTCCTTAGGACTTCTTGACCGTCCTTAGGACTTCTTGACCGTCCTAAGGACTTCTTGACCGTCAATAGGACCTCTTTACCGTCCATAGGACTTCTTGATCGTCCATAGGACTTCTAGACCGTCCTAAGGACTTCTTGACCATCCATAGGACCTCTTGACCGTCCATAGGACTTCTTGACCGTCCTTAGGATTTCTTGACCGTCCTTAGGACTTAATGACCGTCCTAAAGACTTCTTGGCCGTCCTGAGGACTTCTTGACCGTCCTAAAGACTTCTTGACCGTCCTAAGTACTTCTTGACCGTCCTAAGGACTTCTTGACCGTTCTAATGAATACATGACCGTCCTAAAGAGTTCTTGACCATCCAAAGGACTTCTTGACCGTCCATCGGACTTCTTGACCGTCATAAGGACTTCTTGACCGTCCTTAGGACTTCTTGACCGTCCTAAGGACCTCTGACCGTCCATAGAACTTCAAGACCGTTCTAAGTTTTTCTTGACCGTCCTAAGGACTTCTTGACCGTCCTTAGGATTTCTTGACCGTCCTTAGGACTTTTTGACCGTCCTTAGGACTTTATGACCGTCCTAAAGACTTCTTGGCCGTCCTGAGGACTTCTTGACAGTCCAAAGGACCTCTTGACCGTCCTAAGTACTTCTTGACCTTCCTAAGGACTTCTTGACCGTCCTTAGGACTTCTTGACCGTCCTTAGGACTTCTTGACCGTCCTAAGGACTTCTTGACCGTCCTAAGGACCTCTGACCGTCCATAGAACTTCAAGACCGTTCTAAGTTTTTCTTGACCGTCCTAAGGACTTCTTGACCGTCCTTAGGATTTCTTGACCGTCCTTAGGACTTTATGACCGTCCTAAAGACTTCTTGGCCGTCCTGAGGACTTCTTGACCGTCCTAAGTTTTTCTTGACCGTCCTAAGGACTTCTTGACCGTCCTTAGGATTTCTTGACCGTCCTTAGGACTTTATGACCGTCCTAAAGACTTCTTGGCCGTCCTGAGGACTTCTTGGCAGTCCTTAGGATTTCTTGACCGTCCTTAGGACTTTATGACCGTCCTAAAGACTTCTTGGCCGTCCTGAGGACTTCTTGACCGTCCTAAGTTTTTCTTGACCGTCCTAAGGACTTCTTGACCGTCCTTAGGATTTCTTGACCGTCCTTAGGACTTTATGACCGTCCTAAAGACTTCTTGGCCGTCCTGAGGACTTCTTGGCAGTCCAAAGGACCTCTTGACCGTCCTAAGTACTTCTTGACCTTCCTAAGGACTTCTTGACCGTCCTTAGGACTTCTTGACCGTCCTTAGGACTTCTTGACCGTCCTAAGGACTTCTTGACCGTCCATAGAACTTCAAGACCGTCCTAAGTACTTCTTGACCGTCCTAAGGAATTCTTGACCGTCCTAAGGACCTCTGACCGTCCATAGAACTTCAAGACCGTTCTAAGTTTTTCTTGACCGTCCATAGGACTTGTTGACCGTCATAAGGACTTCTTGACCGTCCTAAGGAATTCTTGACCGTCCATAGGACCTCTTGACCGTCCTAAGTACTTCTTGACCTTCCTAAGGACTTCTTGATCGTCCTTAGGACTTCTTGACCGTCCTTAGGACTTCTTGACCGTCCTAAGGACTTCTTGACCGTCAATAGGACCTCTTTACCGTCCATAGGACTTCTTGATCGTCCATAGGACTTCTAGACCGTCCTAAGGACTTCTTGACCATCCATAGGACCTCTTGACCGTCCATAGGACTTCTTGACCGTCCTTAGGATTTCTTGACCGTCCTTAGGACTTAATGACCGTCCTAAAGACTTCTTGGCCGTCCTGAGGACTTCTTGACCGTCCTAAAGACTTCTTGACCGTCCTAAGGACTTCTTGACCGTTCTAATGAATACATGACCGTCCTAAAGACTTCTTGACCATCCAAAGGACTTCTTGACCGTCCATCGGACTTCTTGACCGTCATAAGGACTTCTTGACCGTCCTTAGGACTTCTTGACCGTCCTAAGGACCTCTGACCGTCCATAGAACTTCAAGACCGTTCTAAGTTTTTCTTGACCGTCCTAAGGACTTCTTGACCGTCCTTAGGATTTCTTGACCGTCCTTAGGACTTTTTGACCGTCCTTAGGACTTTATGACCGTCCTAAAGACTTCTTGGCCGTCCTGAGGACTTCTTGGCAGTCCAAAGGACCTCTTGACCGTCCTAAGTACTTCTTGACCTTCCTAAGGACTTCTTGACCGTCCTTAGGACTTCTTGACCGTCCTTAGGAATTCTTGACCGTCCTAAGGACTTCTTGACCGTCCTAATGACTACATGACCGTCCTAAAGACTTCTTGACCGTCCTAAGGACCTCTGACCGTCCATAGAACTTCAAGACCGTTCTAAGTTTTTCTTGACCGTCCTAAGGACTTCTTGACCATCCAAAGGACTTCTTGACCGTCCATAGGACTTCTTGACCGTCATAAGGACTTCTTGACCGTCCTTAGGACTTCTTGACAGTCCATAGGACCTCTTGACCGTCCTAAGTACTTCTTGACCTTCCTAAGGACTTCTTGATCGTCCTTAGGACTTCTTGACCGTCCTTAGGACTTCTTGACCGTCCTAAGGACTTCTTGACCGTCCATAGAACTTCAAGACCGTCCTAAGTACTTCTTGACCGTCCTAAGGAATTCTTGACCGTCCTAAGGACTTCTTGACCGTCCTAATGACTACATGACCGTCCTAAAGACTTCTTGACCGTCCTAAGGACCTCTGACCGTCCATAGAACTTCAAGACCGTTCTAAGTTTTTCTTGACCGTCCTAAAGACTTCTTGATTGTCCTTAGGACTTCTTGACCGTCCATAGGACCTCTTGACCGTCCTAAGGACTTCTTGACCGTCCTAAGGACTTCTTGACCGTCCTAAGGACTTCTTGACCGTCCTTAGTACTTCTTGACCATCCTAAGGACCTCTGACCGTCCATAGAACTTCAAGACCGTTCTAAGTTTTTCTTGACCGTCCTAAGGACTTCTTGACCGTCCTAAAGACTTCTTGACCGTCCTTAGGACTTCTTGACCGTCCATAGGACCTCTTGACCGTACTAAAGACTTCTTGACCGTCCATAGGACCTCTTGACCGTCCTAAGGACTTCTTGACCGTCCTAAGGACTTCTTGACCGTCCTAAGGACTTCTAGCCGGCCTTAGTTCTTCTTGACCATCCTAAGGACTTCTTGACCGTCCATAGAACTTCAAGACCGTCCAAAGTACTTCTTGACCGTCCTAAGGACTTCTTGACCGTCCTAAGGGCTTCTTGACCGTACTAATGACTACATGACCGTCCTAAAGACTTCTTGACCGTCCAAAGGACTTCTTGACCGTCATAAGGACTTCTTGACTGTCCTTAGGACTTCTTGACAGTCCATAGGACCTCTTGACCGTCCTAAGGACTTCTTGACCGTCCTAAGGACTTCTTGACCGTCCTTAGGACTTCTTGACAGTCCTAAGGACTTCTTGACCATCCATAAACTTCAAGACCGGCCTGAGTACTTCTTGACCGTCCTAAAGACTTCTTGACCGTCCTAAAGACTTCTTGACCGTCCTAAGGACTTCTTGACCATCCTAAAGACTTCTTGACAGTCCTAAGGACTTCTTGACCGTCCTAAGGACTTCTTGAGCGTCCTCATGACTTCTTGACCGTCCTTAGGACTTCTTGACAGTCCATAGGACCTCTTGACCGTCCTAAGTACTTCTTGACCTTCCTAAGGACTTCTTGACCGTCCTAAGAACTTCTTGACCGTCCTAAAGACTTCTTGACCGTCCTAAGGACTTTTTGACCGTCCTAAGGACTTCTTGACCGACCTAAGGACTTCTTGACCGTCCTTAGTACTTCTTGACCATCCTAAGGACCTCTGACCGTCCATACAACTTCAAGACCGTTCTAAGTTTTTCTTGACCGTCCTAAGGACTTCTTGACCGTCCTAAAGACTTCTTGATTGTCCTTAGGACTTCTTGACCGTCCATAGGACCTCTTGACCGTCCTAAGGACTTCTTGACCGTCCTAAGGACTTCTTGACCGTCCTAAGGACTTCTTGACCGTCCTTAGTACTTCTTGACCATCCTAAGGACCTCTGACCGTCCATAGAACTTCAAGACCGTTCTAAGTTTTTCTTGACCGTCCTAAGGACTTCTTGACCGTCCTAAAGACTTCTTGACCGTCCTTAGGACTTCTTGACCGTCCATAGGACCTCTTGACCGTCCTATAGACTTCTTGACCGTCCTAAAGACTTCTTGGCCGTCCTGAGGACTTCTTGACCGTCCTAAGTTTTTCTTGACCGTCCTAAGGACCTCTGACCGTCCATAGAACTTCAAGACCGTTCTAAGTTTTTCTTGACCGTCCTAAGGACTTCTTGACCGTCCTTAGGACTTCTTGACCGTCCTTAGGACTTCTTGACCGTCCTAAGGACTTCTTGACCGTCCTAAGGACCTCTGACCGTCCATAGAACTTCAAGACCGTTCTAAGTTTTTCTTGACCGTCCTAAGGACTTCTTGACCGTCCTTAGGATTTCTTGACCGTCCTTAGGACTTTATGACCGTCCTAAAGACTTCTTGGCCGTCCTGAGGACTTCTTGACCGTCCTAAGTTTTTCTTGACCGTCCTAAGGACTTCTTGACCGTCCTTAGGATTTCTTGACCGTCCTTAGGACTTTATGACCGTCCTAAAGACTTCTTGGCCGTCCTGAGGACTTCTTGGCAGTCCTTAGGATTTCTTGACCGTCCTTAGGACTTTATGACCGTCCTAAAGACTTCTTGGCCGTCCTGAGGACTTCTTGACCGTCCTAAGTTTTTCTTGACCGTCCTAAGGACTTCTTGACCGTCCTTAGGATTTCTTGACCGTCCTTAGGACTTTATGACCGTCCTAAAGACTTCTTGGCCGTCCTGAGGACTTCTTGGCAGTCCAAAGGACCTCTTGACCGTCCTAAGTACTTCTTGACCTTCCTAAGGACTTCTTGACCGTCCTTAGGACTTCTTGACCGTCCTTAGGACTTCTTGACCGTCCTAAGGACTTCTTGACCGTCCATAGAACTTCAAGACCGTCCTAAGTACTTCTTGACCGTCCTAAGGAATTCTTGACCGTCCTAAGGACTTCTTGACCGTCCTAATGAATACATGACCGTCCTAAAGACTTCTTGACCGTCCTAAGGACCTCTGACCGTCCATAGAACTTCAAGACCGTTCTAAGTTTTTCTTGACCGTCCATAGGACTTGTTGACCGTCATAAGGACTTCTTGACCGTCCTAAGGAATTCTTGACCGTCCATAGGACCTCTTGACCGTCCTAAGTACTTCTTGACCTTCCTAAGGACTTCTTGATCGTCCTTAGGACTTCTTGACCGTCCTTAGGACTTCTTGACCGTCCTAAGGACTTCTTGACCGTCAATAGGACCTCTTTACCGTCCATAGGACTTCTTGATCGTCCATAGGACTTCTAGACCGTCCTAAGGACTTCTTGACCATCCATAGGACCTCTTGACCGTCCATAGGACTTCTTGACCGTCCTTAGGATTTCTTGACCGTCCTTAGGACTTAATGACCGTCCTAAAGACTTCTTGGCCGTCCTGAGGACTTCTTGACCGTCCTAAAGACTTCTTGACCGTCCTAAGGACTTCTTGACCGTTCTAATGAATACATGACCGTCCTAAAGACTTCTTGACCATCCAAAGGACTTCTTGACCGTCCATCGGACTTCTTGACCGTCATAAGGACTTCTTGACCGTCCTTAGGACTTCTTGACCGTCCTAAGGACCTCTGACCGTCCATAGAACTTCAAGACCGTTCTAAGTTTTTCTTGACCGTCCTAAGGACTTCTTGACCGTCCTTAGGATTTCTTGACCGTCCTTAGGACTTTTTGACCGTCCTTAGGACTTTATGACCGTCCTAAAGACTTCTTGGCCGTCCTGAGGACTTCTTGGCAGTCCAAAGGACCTCTTGACCGTCCTAAGTACTTCTTGACCTTCCTAAGGACTTCTTGACCGTCCTTAGGACTTCTTGACCGTCCTTAGGACTTCTTGACCGTCCTAAGGACTTCTTGACCGTCCATAGAACTTCAAGACCGTCCTAAGTACTTCTTGACCGTCCTAAGGAATTCTTGACCGTCCTAAGGACTTCTTGACCGTCCTAATGACTACATGACCGTCCTAAAGACTTCTTGACCGTCCTAAGGACCTCTGACCGTCCATAGAACTTCAAGACCGTTCTAAGTTTTTCTTGACCGTCCTAAGGACTTCTTGACCGTCCTTAGGATTTCTTGACCGTCCTTAGGACTTTATGACCGTCCTAAAGACTTCTTGGCCGTCCTGAGGACTTCTTGACCGTCCTAAGTACTTCTTGACCGTCCTAAGGACTTCTTGACCGTTCTAATGAATACATGACCGTCCTAAAGACTTCTTGACCATCCAAAGGACTTCTTGACCGTCCATAGGACTTCTTGACCGTCATAAGGACTTCTTGACCGTCCTTAGGACTTCTTGACAGTCCATAGGACCTCTTGACCGTCCTAAGTACTTCTTGACCTTCCTAAGGACTTCTTGATCGTCCTTAGGACTTCTTGACCGTCCTTAGGACTTCTTGACCGTCCTAAGGACTTCTTGACCGTCCATAGAACTTCAAGACCGTCCTAAGTACTTCTTGACCGTCCTAAGGAATTCTTGACCGTCCTAAGGACTTCTTGACCGTCCTAATGACTACATGACCGTCCTAAAGACTTCTTGACCGTCCTAAAGACTTCTTGGCCGTCCTGAGGACTTCTTGACCGTCCTAAGTTTTTCTTGACCGTCCTAAGGACCTCTGACCGTCCATAGAACTTCAAGACCGTTCTAAGTTTTTCTTGACCGTCCTAAGGACTTCTTGACCGTCCTTAGGACTTCTTGACCGTCCTTAGGACTTCTTGACCGTCCTAAGGACTTCTTGACCGTCCTAAGGACCTCTGACCGTCCATAGAACTTCAAGACCGTTCTAAGTTTTTCTTGACCGTCCTAAGGACTTCTTGACCGTCCTTAGGATTTCTTGACCGTCCTTAGGACTTTATGACCGTCCTAAAGACTTCTTGGCCGTCCTGAGGACTTCTTGACCGTCCTAAGTTTTTCTTGACCGTCCTAAGGACTTCTTGACCGTCCTTAGGATTTCTTGACCGTCCTTAGGACTTTATGACCGTCCTAAAGACTTCTTGGCCGTCCTGAGGACTTCTTGGCAGTCCTTAGGATTTCTTGACCGTCCTTAGGACTTTATGACCGTCCTAAAGACTTCTTGGCCGTCCTGAGGACTTCTTGACCGTCCTAAGTTTTTCTTGACCGTCCTAAGGACTTCTTGACCGTCCTTAGGATTTCTTGACCGTCCTTAGGACTTTATGACCGTCCTAAAGACTTCTTGGCCGTCCTGAGGACTTCTTGGCAGTCCAAAGGACCTCTTGACCGTCCTAAGTACTTCTTGACCTTCCTAAGGACTTCTTGACCGTCCTTAGGACTTCTTGACCGTCCTTAGGACTTCTTGACCGTCCTAAGGACTTCTTGACCGTCCATAGAACTTCAAGACCGTCCTAAGTACTTCTTGACCGTCCTAAGGAATTCTTGACCGTCCTAAGGACTTCTTGACCGTCCTAATGAATACATGACCGTCCTAAAGACTTCTTGACCGTCCTAAGGACCTCTGACCGTCCATAGAACTTCAAGACCGTTCTAAGTTTTTCTTGACCGTCCATAGGACTTGTTGACCGTCATAAGGACTTCTTGACCGTCCTAAGGAATTCTTGACCGTCCATAGGACCTCTTGACCGTCCTAAGTACTTCTTGACCTTCCTAAGGACTTCTTGATCGTCCTTAGGACTTCTTGACCGTCCTTAGGACTTCTTGACCGTCCTAAGGACTTCTTGACCGTCAATAGGACCTCTTTACCGTCCATAGGACTTCTTGATCGTCCATAGGACTTCTAGACCGTCCTAAGGACTTCTTGACCATCCATAGGACCTCTTGACCGTCCATAGGACTTCTTGACCGTCCTTAGGATTTCTTGACCGTCCTTAGGACTTAATGACCGTCCTAAAGACTTCTTGGCCGTCCTGAGGACTTCTTGACCGTCCTAAAGACTTCTTGACCGTCCTAA
The DNA here is from genome assembly GCA_025491095.1 of Brachionus asplanchnoidis. Lineage (NCBI taxonomy): Eukaryota > Metazoa > Rotifera > Eurotatoria > Ploima > Brachionidae > Brachionus > Brachionus asplanchnoidis. Next base: position 85,030 of record JAILYF010000179.1, read on the forward strand.
GGACTTCTTGACCGTTCTAATGAATACATGACCGTCCTAAAGACTTCTTGACCATCCAAAGGACTTCTTGACCGTCCATCGGACTTCTTGACCGTCATAAGGACTTCTTGACCGTCCTTAGGACTTCTTGACCGTCCTAAGGACCTCTGACCGTCCATAGAACTTCAAGACCGTTCTAAGTTTTTCTTGACCGTCCTAAGGACTTCTTGACCGTCCTTAGGATTTCTTGACCGTCCTTAGGACTTTTTGACCGTCCTTAGGACTTTATGACCGTCCTAAAGACTTCTTGGCCGTCCTGAGGACTTCTTGGCAGTCCAAAGGACCTCTTGACCGTCCTAAGTACTTCTTGACCTTCCTAAGGACTTCTTGACCGTCCTTAGGACTTCTTGACCGTCCTTAGGACTTCTTGACCGTCCTAAGGACTTCTTGACCGTCCATAGAACTTCAAGACCGTCCTAAGTACTTCTTGACCGTCCTAAGGAATTCTTGACCGTCCTAAGGACTTCTTGACCGTCCTAATGACTACATGACCGTCCTAAAGACTTCTTGACCGTCCTAAGGACCTCTGACCGTCCATAGAACTTCAAGACCGTTCTAAGTTTTTCTTGACCGTCCTAAGGACTTCTTGACCGTCCTTAGGATTTCTTGACCGTCCTTAGGACTTTATGACCGTCCTAAAGACTTCTTGGCCGTCCTGAGGACTTCTTGACCGTCCTAAGTACTTCTTGACCGTCCTAAGGACTTCTTGACCGTTCTAATGAATACATGACCGTCCTAAAGACTTCTTGACCATCCAAAGGACTTCTTGACCGTCCATAGGACTTCTTGACCGTCATAAGGACTTCTTGACCGTCCTTAGGACTTCTTGACAGTCCATAGGACCTCTTGACCGTCCTAAGTACTTCTTGACCTTCCTAAGGACTTCTTGATCGTCCTTAGGACTTCTTGACCGTCCTTAGGACTTCTTGACCGTCCTAAGGACTTCTTGACCGTCCATAGAACTTCAAGACCGTCCTAAGTACTTCTTGACCGTCCTAAGGAATTCTTGACCGTCCTAAGGACTTCTTGACCGTCCTAATGACTACATGACCGTCCTAAAGACTTCTTGACCGTCCTAAGGACCTCTGACCGTCCATAGAACTTCAAGACCGTTCTAAGTTTTTCTTGACCGTCCTAAAGACTTCTTGATTGTCCTTAGGACTTCTTGACCGTCCATAGGACCTCTTGACCGTCCTAAGGACTTCTTGACCGTCCTAAGGACTTCTTGACCGTCCTAAGGACTTCTTGACCGTCCTTAGTACTTCTTGACCATCCTAAGGACCTCTGACCGTCCATAGAACTTCAAGACCGTTCTAAGTTTTTCTTGACCGTCCTAAGGACTTCTTGACCGTCCTAAAGACTTCTTGACCGTCCTTAGGACTTCTTGACCGTCCATAGGACCTCTTGACCGTACTAAAGACTTCTTGACCGTCCATAGGACCTCTTGACCGTCCTAAGGACTTCTTGACCGTCCTAAGGACTTCTTGACCGTCCTAAGGACTTCTAGCCGGCCTTAGTTCTTCTTGACCATCCTAAGGACTTCTTGACCGTCCATAGAACTTCAAGACCGTCCAAAGTACTTCTTGACCGTCCTAAGGACTTCTTGACCGTCCTAAGGGCTTCTTGACCGTACTAATGACTACATGACCGTCCTAAAGACTTCTTGACCGTCCAAAGGACTTCTTGACCGTCATAAGGACTTCTTGACTGTCCTTAGGACTTCTTGACAGTCCATAGGACCTCTTGACCGTCCTAAGGACTTCTTGACCGTCCTAAGGACTTCTTGACCGTCCTTAGGACTTCTTGACAGTCCTAAGGACTTCTTGACCATCCATAAACTTCAAGACCGGCCTGAGTACTTCTTGACCGTCCTAAAGACTTCTTGACCGTCCTAAAGACTTCTTGACCGTCCTAAGGACTTCTTGACCATCCTAAAGACTTCTTGACCGTCCTAAGGACTTCTTGACCGTCCTAAGGACTTCTTGAGCGTCCTCATGACTTCTTGACCGTCCTTAGGACTTCTTGACAGTCCATAGGACCTCTTGACCGTCCTAAGTACTTCTTGACCTTCCTAAGGACTTCTTGACCGTCCTAAGAACTTCTTGACCGTCCTAAAGACTTCTTGACCGTCCTAAGGACTTTTTGACCGTCCTAAGGACTTCTTGACCGTCCTAAGGACTTCTTGACCGTCCTTAGTACTTCTTGACCATCCTAAGGACCTCTTACCGTCCATACAACTTCAAGACCGTTCTAAGTTTTTCTTGACCGTCCTAAGGACTTCTTGACCGTCCTAAAGACTTCTTGATTGTCCTTAGGACTTCTTGACCGTCCATAGGACCTCTTGACCGTCCTAAGGACTTCTTGACCGTCCTAAGGACTTCTTGACCGTCCTAAGGACTTCTTGACCGTCCTTAGTACTTCTTGACCATCCTAAGGACCTCTGACCGTCCATAGAACTTCAAGACCGTTCTAAGTTTTTCTTGACCGTCCTAAGGACTTCTTGACCGTCCTAAAGACTTCTTGACCGTCCTTAGGACTTCTTGACCGTCCATAGGACCTCTTGACCGTCCTATAGACTTCTTGACCGTCCTAAAGACTTCTTGGCCGTCCTGAGGACTTCTTGACCGTCCTAAGTTTTTCTTGACCGTCCTAAGGACCTCTGACCGTCCATAGAACTTCAAGACCGTTCTAAGTTTTTCTTGACCGTCCTAAGGACTTCTTGACCGTCCTTAGGATTTCTTGACCGTCCTTAGGACTTTATGACCGTCCTAAAGACTTCTTGGCCGTCCTGAGGACTTCTTGACCGTCCTAAGTTTTTCTTGACCGTCCTAAGGACTTCTTGACCGTCCTTAGGATTTCTTGACCGTCCTTAGGACTTTATGACCGTCCTAAAGACTTCTTGGCCGTCCTGAGGACTTCTTGGCAGTCCAAAGGACCTCTTGACCGTCCTAAGTACTTCTTGACCTTCCTAAGGACTTCTTGACCGTCCTTAGGACTTCTTGACCGTCCTTAGGACTTCTTGACCGTCCTAAGGACTTCTTGACCGTCCATAGAACTTCAAGACCGTCCTAAGTACTTCTTGACCGTCCTAAGGAATTCTTGACCGTCCTAAGGACTTCTTGACCGTCCTAATGAATACATGACCGTCCTAAAGACTTCTTGACCGACCTAAGGACCTCTGACCGTCCATAGAACTTCAAGACCGTTCTAAGTTTTTCTTGACCGTCCATAGGACTTCTTGACCGTCATAAGGACTTCTTGACCGTCCTTAGGACTTCTTGACAGTCCATAGGACCTCTTGACCGTCCTAAGTACTTCTTGACCTTCCTAAGGACTTCTTGATCGTCCTTAGGACTTCTTGACCGTCCTTAGGACTTCTTGACCGTCCTAAGGACTTCTTGACCGTCAATAGAACCTCTTTACCGTCCATAGGACTTCTTGATCGTCCATAGGACTTCTAGACCGTCCTAAGGACTTCTTGACCATCCATAGGACCTCTTGACCGTCCATAGAACTTCAAGACCGTTCTAAGTTTTTCTTGACCGTCCTAAGGACTTCTTGACCGTCCTTAGGATTTCTTGACCGTCCTTAGGACTTTATGACCGTCCTAAAGACTTCTTGGCCGTCCTGAGGACTTCTTGACCGTCCTAAGGACTTCTTGACCGTCCTTAGGATTTTTTGACCGTCCTTAGGACTTTATGACCGTCCTAAAGACTTCTTGGCCGTCCTGAGGACTTCTTGGCAGTCCAAAGGACCTCTTGACCGTCCTAAGTACTTCTTGACCTTCCTAAGGAATTCTTGACCGTCCTTAGGACTTCTTGACCGTCCTTAGGACTTCTTGACCGTCCTAAGGACTTCTTGACCGTCCATAGAACTTCAAGACCGTCCTAAGTACTTCTTGACCGTCCTAAGGAATTCTTGACCGTCCTAAGGACTTCTTGACCGTCCTAATGACTACATGACCGTCCTAAAGACTTCTTGACCGTCCTAAGGACCTCTGACCGTCCATAGAACTTCAAGACCGTTCTAAGTTTTTCTTGACCGTCCTAAGGACTTCTTGACCGTCCTTAGGATTTCTTGACCGTCCTTAGGACTTTATGACCGTCCTAAAGACTTCTTGGCCGTCCTGAGGACTTCTTGACCGTCTTAAGTACTTCTTGACCGTCCTAAGGACTTCTTGACCGTCCTAATGAATACATGACCGTCCTAAAGACTTCTTGACCGTCCTAAGGACCTCTGACCGTCCATAGAACTTCAAGACCGTTCTAAGTTTTTCTTGACCGTCCATAGGACTTCTTGACCGTCATAAGGACTTCTTGACCGTCCTTAGGACTTCTTGACAGTCCATAGGACCTCTTGACCGTCCTAAGTACTTCTTGACCTTCCTAAGGACTTCTTGATCGTCCTTAGGACTTCTTGACCGTCCTTAGGACTTCTTGACCGTCCTAAGGACTTCTTGACCGTCAATAGGACCTCTTTACCGTCCATAGGACTTCTTGATCGTCCATAGGACTTCTAGACCGTCCTAAGGACTTCTTGACCATCCATAGGACCTCTTGACCGTCCATAGGACTTCTTGACCGTCCTTAGGATTTCTTGACCGTCCTTAGGACTTAATGACCGTCCTAAAGACTTCTTGGCCGTCCTGAGGACTTCTTGACCGTCCTAAAGACTTCTTGACCGTCCTAAGTACTTCTTGACCGTCCTAAGGACTTCTTGACCGTTCTAATGAATACATGACCGTCCTAAAGACTTCTTGACCATCCAAAGGACTTCTTGACCGTCCATCGGACTTCTTGACCGTCATAAGGACTTCTTGACCGTCCTTAGGACTTCTTGACCGTCCTAAGGACCTCTGACCGTCCATAGAACTTCAAGACCGTTCTAAGTTTTTCTTGACCGTCCTAAGGACTTCTTGACCGTCCTTAGGATTTCTTGACCGTCCTTAGGACTTTTTGACCGTCCTTAGGACTTTATGACCGTCCTAAAGACTTCTTGGCCGTCCTGAGGACTTCTTGGCAGTCCAAAGGACCTCTTGACCGTCCTAAGTACTTCTTGACCTTCCTAAGGACTTCTTGACCGTCCTTAGGACTTCTTGACCGTCCTTAGGACTTCTTGACCGTCCTAAGGACTTCTTGACTGTCCATAGAACTTCAAGACCGTCCTAAGTACTTCTTGACCGTCCTAAGGAATTCTTGACCGTCCTAAGGACTTCTTGACCGTCCTAATGACTACATGACCGTCCTAAAGACTTCTTGACCGTCCTAAGGACCTCTGACCGTCCATAGAACTTCAAGACCGTTCTAAGTTTTTCTTGACCGTCCTAAGGACTTCTTGACCGTCCTTAGGATTTCTTGACCGTCCTTAGGACTTTATGACCGTCCTAAAGACTTCTTGGCCGTCCTGAGGACTTCTTGACCGTCCTAAGTACTTCTTGACCGTCCTAAGGACTTCTTGACCGTTCTAATGAATACATGACCGTCCTAAAGACTTCTTGACCATCCAAAGGACTTCTTGACCGTCCATAGGACTTCTTGACCGTCATAAGGACTTCTTGACCGTCATAAGGACTTCTTGACCGTCCTTAGGACTTCTTGACAGTCCATAGGACCTCTTGACCGTCCTAAGTACTTCTTGACCTTCCTAAGGACTTCTTGATCGTCCTTAGGACTTCTTGACCGTCCTTAGGACTTCTTGACCGTCCTAAGGACTTCTTGACCGTCAATAGGACCTCTTTACCGTCCATAGGACTTCTTGATCGTCCATAGGACTTCTAGACCGTCCTAAGGACTTCTTGACCATCCATAGGACCTCTTGACCGTCCATAGGACTTCTTGACCGTCCTTAGGATTTCTTGACCGTCCTTAGGACTTAATGACCGTCCTAAAGACTTCTTGGCCGTCCTGAGGACTTCTTGACCGTCCTAAAGACTTCTTGACCGTCCTAAGTACTTCTTGACCGTCCTAAGGACTTCTTGACCGTTCTAATGAATACATGACCGTCCTAAAGACTTCTTGACCATCCAAAGGACTTCTTGACCGTCCATCGGACTTCTTGACCGTCATAAGGACTTCTTGACCGTCCTTAGGACTTCTTGACCGTCCTAAGGACCTCTGACCGTCCATAGAACTTCAAGACCGTTCTAAGTTTTTCTTGACCGTCCTAAGGACTTCTTGACCGTCCTTAGGATTTCTTGACCGTCCTTAGGACTTTTTGACCGTCCTTAGGACTTTATGACCGTCCTAAAGACTTCTTGGCCGTCCTGAGGACTTCTTGGCAGTCCAAAGGACCTCTTGACCGTCCTAAGTACTTCTTGACCTTCCTAAGGACTTCTTGACCGTCCTTAGGACTTCTTGACCGTCCTTAGGACTTCTTGACCGTCCTAAGGACTTCTTGACTGTCCATAGAACTTCAAGACCGTCCTAAGTACTTCTTGACCGTCCATAGGACTTCTTGACCGTCATAAGGACTTCTTGACCGTCCTTAGGACTTCTTGACAGTCCATAGGACCTCTTGACCGTCCTAAGTACTTCTTGACCTTCCTAAGGACTTCTTGATCGTCCTTAGGACTTCTTGACCGTCCTTAGGACTTCTTGACCGTCCTAAGGACTTCTTGACCGTCAATAGGACCTCTTTACCGTCCATAGGACTTCTTGATCGTCCATAGGACTTCTAGACCGTCCTAAGGACTTCTTGACCATCCATAGGACCTCTTGACCGTCCATAGGACTTCTTGACCGTCCTTAGGATTTCTTGACCGTCCTTAGGACTTAATGACCGTCCTAAAGACTTCTTGGCCGTCCTGAGGACTTCTTGACCGTCCTAAAGACTTCTTGACCGTCCTAAGTACTTCTTGACCGTCCTAAGGACTTCTTGACCGTTCTAATGAATACATGACCGTCCTAAAGACTTCTTGACCATCCAAAGGACTTCTTGACCGTCCATCGGACTTCTTGACCGTCATAAGGACTTCTTGACCGTCCTTAGGACTTCTTGACCGTCCTAAGGACCTCTGACCGTCCATAGAACTTCAAGACCGTTCTAAGTTTTTCTTGACCGTCCTAAGGACTTCTTGACCGTCCTTAGGATTTCTTGACCGTCCTTAGGACTTTTTGACCGTCCTTAGGACTTTATGACCGTCCTAAAGACTTCTTGGCCGTCCTGAGGACTTCTTGGCAGTCCAAAGGACCTCTTGACCGTCCTAAGTACTTCTTGACCTTCCTAAGGACTTCTTGACCGTCCTTAGGACTTCTTGACCGTCCTTAGGACTTCTTGACCGTCCTAAGGACTTCTTGACTGTCCATAGAACTTCAAGACCGTCCTAAGTACTTCTTGACCGTCCTAAGGAATTCTTGACCGTCCTAAGGACTTCTTGACCGTCCTAATGACTACATGACCGTCCTAAAGACTTCTTGACCGTCCTAAGGACCTCTGACCGTCCATAGAACTTCAAGACCGTTCTAAGTTTTTCTTGACCGTCCTAAGGACTTCTTGACCGTCCTTAGGATTTCTTGACCGTCCTTAGGACTTTATGACCGTCCTAAAGACTTCTTGGCCGTCCTGAGGACTTCTTGACCGTCCTAAGTACTTCTTGACCGTCCTAAGGACTTCTTGACCGTTCTAATGAATACATGACCGTCCTAAAGACTTCTTGACCATCCAAAGGACTTCTTGACCGTCCATAGGACTTCTTGACCGTCATAAGGACTTCTTGACCGTCATAAGGACTTCTTGACCGTCCTTAGGACTTCTTGACAGTCCATAGGACCTCTTGACCGTCCTAAGTACTTCTTGACCTTCCTAAGGACTTCTTGATCGTCCTTAGGACTTCTTGACCGTCCTTAGGACTTCTTGACCGTCCTAAGGACTTCTTGACCGTCAATAGGACCTCTTTACCGTCCATAGGACTTCTTGATCGTCCATAGGACTTCTAGACCGTCCTAAGGACTTCTTGACCATCCATAGGACCTCTTGACCGTCCATAGGACTTCTTGACCGTCCTTAGGATTTCTTGACCGTCCTTAGGACTTAATGACCGTCCTAAAGACTTCTTGGCCGTCCTGAGGACTTCTTGACCGTCCTAAAGACTTCTTGACCGTCCTAAGTACTTCTTGACCGTCCTAAGGACTTCTTGACCGTTCTAATGAATACATGACCGTCCTAAAGACTTCTTGACCATCCAAAGGACTTCTTGACCGTCCATCGGACTTCTTGACCGTCATAAGGACTTCTTGACCGTCCTTAGGACTTCTTGACCGTCCTAAGGACCTCTGACCGTCCATAGAACTTCAAGACCGTTCTAAGTTTTTCTTGACCGTCCTAAGGACTTCTTGACCGTCCTTAGGATTTCTTGACCGTCCTTAGGACTTTTTGACCGTCCTTAGGACTTTATGACCGTCCTAAAGACTTCTTGGCCGTCCTGAGGACTTCTTGGCAGTCCAAAGGACCTCTTGACCGTCCTAAGTACTTCTTGACCTTCCTAAGGACTTCTTGACCGTCCTTAGGACTTCTTGACCGTCCTTAGGACTTCTTGACCGTCCTAAGGACTTCTTGACTGTCCATAGAACTTCAAGACCGTCCTAAGTACTTCTTGACCGTCCTAAGGAATTCTTGACCGTCCTAAGGACTTCTTGACCTTCCTAATGACTACATGACCGTCCTAAAGACTTCTTGACCGTCCTAAGGACCTCTGACCGTCCATAGAACTTCAAGACCGTTCTAAGTTTTTCTTGACCGTCCTAAGGACTTCTTGACCGTCCTTAGGATTTCTTGACCGTCCTTAGGACTTTATGACCGTCCTAAAGACTTCTTGGCCGTCCTGAGGACTTCTTGACCGTCCTAAGTACTTCTTGACCGTCCTAAGGACTTCTTGACCGTTCTAATGAATACATGACCGTCCTAAAGACTTCTTGACCATCCAAAGGACTTCTTGACCGTCCATAGGACTTCTTGACCGTCATAAGGACTTCTTGACCGTCCTTAGGACTTCTTGACAGTCCATAGGACCTCTTGACCGTCCTAAGTACTTCTTGACCTTCCTAAGGACTTCTTGACCGTCCTTAGGACTTCTTGACCGTCCTAAGGACTTCTTGACCGTCCATAGAACTTCAAGACCGTCCTAAGTACTTCTTGACCGTCCTAAGGAATTCTTGACCGTCCTAAGGACTTCTTGACCGTCCTAATGACTACATGACCGTCCTAAAGACTTCTTGACCGTCCTAAGGACCTCTGACCGTCCATAGAACTTCAAGACCGTTCTAAGTTTTTCTTGACCGTCCTAAAGACTTCTTGATTGTCCTTAGGACTTCTTGACCGTCCATAGGACCTCTTGACCGTCCTAAGGACTTCTTGACCGTCCTAAGGACTTCTTGACCGTCCTAAGGACTTCTTGACCGTCCTAAGGACTTCTTGACCGTCCTTAGTACTTCTTGTTCATCCTAAGGACCTCTGACCGTCCATAGAACTTCAAGACCGTTCTAAGTTTTTCTTGACCGTCCTAAGGACTTCTTGACCGTCCTAAAGACTTCTTGACCGTCCTTAGGACTTCTTGACCGTCCATAGGACCTCTTGACCGTACTAAAGACTTCTTGACCGTCCATAGGACCTCTTGACCGTCCTAAGGACTTCTTGACCGTCCTAAGGACTTCTTGACCGTCCTAAGGACTTCTAGCCGGCCTTAGTTCTTCTTGACCATCCTAAGGACTTCTTGACCGTCCATAGAACTTCAAGACCGTCCAAAGTACTTCTTGACCGTCCTAAGGACTTCTTGACCGTCCTAAGGGCTTCTTGACCGTACTAATGACTACATGACCGTCCTAAAGACTTCTTGACCGTCCAAAGGACTTCTTGACCGTCATAAGGACTTCTTGACTGTCCTTAGGACTTCTTGACAGTCCATAGGACCTCTTGACCGTCCTAAGGACTTCTTGACCGTCCTAAGGACTTCTTGACCGTCCTTAGGACTTCTTGACAGTCCTAAGGACTTCTTGACCATCCATAAACTTCAAGACCGGCCTGAGTACTTCTTGACCGTCCTAAAGACTTCTTGACCGTCCTAAAGACTTCTTGACCGTCCTAAGGACTTCTTGACCATCCTAAAGACTTCTTGACCGTCCTAAGGACTTCTTGACCGTCCTAAGGACTTCTTGAGCGTCCTCATGACTTCTTGACCGTCCTTAGGACTTCTTGACAGTCCATAGGACCTCTTGACCGTCCTAAGTACTTCTTGACCTTCCTAAGGACTTCTTGATCGTCCTAAGGACTTCTTGACCGTCCATAAAACTTCAAGACCGTTCTATGTACTTCTTGACCGTCCTAAGAACTTCTTGACCGTCCTAAAGACTTCTTGACCGTCCTAAGGACTTTTTGACCGTCCTAAGGACTTCTTGACCGTCCTAAGGACTTCTTGACCGTCCTTAGTACTTCTTGACCATCCTAAGGACCTCTGACCGTCCATACAACTTCAAGACCGTTCTAAGTTTTTCTTGACCGTCCTAAGGACTTCTTGACCGTCCTAAAGACTTCTTGATTGTCCTTAGGACTTCTTGACCGTCCATAGGACCTCTTGACCGTCCTAAGGACTTCTTGACCGTCCTAAGGACTTCTTGACCGTCCTAAGGACTTCTTGACCGTCCTTAGTACTTCTTGACCATCCTAAGGACCTCTGACCGTCCATAGAACTTCAAGACCGTTCTAAGTTTTTCTTGACCGTCCTAAGGACTTCTTGACCGTCCTAAAGACTTCTTGACCGTCCTTAGGACTTCTTGACCGTCCATAGGACCTCTTGACCGTCCTAAAGACTTCTTGACCGTCCTAAGGACTTCTTGACCATCCTAAAGACTTCTTGACCGTCCTAAGGACTTCTTGACCGTCCTAAGGACTTCTTGACCATCCATAAACTTCAATACCGGCCTGAGTACTTCTTGACCGTCCTAAAGACTTCTTGACCGTCCTAAAGACTTCTTGACCGTCCTAAGGACTTCTTGACCATCCTAAAGACTTCTTGACCGTCCTAAGGACTTCTTGACCGTCCTAAGGACTTCTTGAGCGTCCTCATGACTTCTTGACCGTCCTTAGGACTTCTTGACAGTCCATAGGACCTCTTGACCGTCCTAAGTACTTCTTGACCTTCCTAAGGACTTCTTGATCGTCCTAAGGACTTCTTGACCGTCCATAAAACTTCAAGACCGTTCTATGTACTTCTTGACCGTCCTAAGAACTTCTTGACCGTCCTAAAGACTTCTTGACCGTCCTAAGGACTTTTTGACCGTCCTAAGGACTTCTTGACCGTCCTAAGGACTTCTTGACCGTCCTTAGTACTTCTTGACCATCCTAAGGACCTCTGACCGTCCATACAACTTCAAGACCGTTCTAAGTTTTTCTTGACCGTCCTAAGGACTTCTTGACCGTCCTAAAGACTTCTTGATTGTCCTTAGGACTTCTTGACCGTCCATAGGACCTCTTGACCGTCCTAAGGACTTCTTGACCGTCCTAAGGACTTCTTGACCGTCCTAAGGACTTCTTGACCGTCCTTAGTACTTCTTGACCATCCTAAGGACCTCTGACCGTCCATAGAACTTCAAGACCGTTCTAAGTTTTTCTTGACCGTCCTAAGGACTTCTTGACCGTCCTAAAGACTTCTTGACCGTCCTTAGGACTTCTTGACCGTCCATAGGACCTCTTGACCGTCCTAAAGACTTCTTGACCGTCCTAAAGACTTCTTGGCCGTCCTGAGGACTTCTTCACCGTCCTAAGTTTTTCTTGACCGTCCTAAGGACCTCTGACCGTCCATAGAACTTCAAGACCGTTCTAAGTTTTTCTTGACCGTCCTAAGGACTTCTTGACCGTCCTTAGGATTTCTTGACCGTCCTTAGGACTTTATGACCGTCCTAAAGACTTCTTGGCCGTCCTGAGGACTTCTTGACCGTCCTAAGTTTTTCTTGACCGTCCTAAGGACTTCTTGACCGTCCTTAGGATTTCTTGACCGTCCTTAGGACTTTATGACCGTCCTAAAGACTTCTTGGCCGTCCTGAGGACTTCTTGGCAGTCCAAAGGACCTCTTGACCGTCCTAAGTACTTCTTGACCTTCCTAAGGACTTCTTGACCGTCCTTAGGACTTCTTGACCGTCCTTAGGACTTCTTGACCGTCCTAAGGACTTCTTGACCGTCCATAGAACTTCAAGACCGTCCTAAGTACTTCTTGACCGTCCTAAGGAATTCTTGACCGTCCTAAGGACTTCTTGACCGTCCCAATGAATACATGACCGTCCTAAAGACTTCTTGACCGTCCTAAGGACCTCTGACCGTCCATAGAACTTCAAGACCGTTCTAAGTTTTTCTTGACCGTCCATAGGACTTCTTGACCGTCATAAGGACTTCTTGACCGTCCTTAGGACTTCTTGACAGTCCATAGGACCTCTTGACCGTCCTAAGTACTTCTTGACCTTCCTAAGGACTTCTTGATCGTCCTTAGGACTTCTTGACCGTCCTTAGGACTTCTTGACCGTCCTAAGGACTTCTTGACCGTCAATAGAACCTCTTTACCGTCCATAGGACTTCTTGATCGTCCATAGGACTTCTAGACCGTCCTAAGGACTTCTTGACCATCCATAGGACCTCTTGACCGTCCATAGAACTTCAAGACCGTCCTTAGGATTTCTTGACCGTCCTTAGGACTTTATGACCGTCCTAAAGACTTCTTGGCCGTCCTGAGGACTTCTTGACCGTACTAAGGACTTCTTGACCGTCCTTAGGATTTTTTGACCGTCCTTAGGACTTTATGACCGTCCTAAAGACTTCTTGGCCGTCCTGAGGACTTCTTGGCAGTCCAAAGGACCTCTTGACCGTCCTAAGTACTTCTTGACCTTCCTAAGGACTTCTTGACCGTCCTTAGGACTTCTTGACCGTCCTTAGGACTTCTTGACCGTCCTAAGGAATTCTTGACCGTCCATAGAACTTCAAGACCGTCCTAAGTACTTCTTGACCGTCCTAATGAATTCTTGACCGTCCTAAGGACTTCTTGACCGTCCTAATGACTACATGACCGTCCTAAAGACTTCTTGACCGTCCTAAGGACCTCTGACCGTCCATAGAACTTCAAGACCGTTCTAAGTTTTTCTTGACCGTCCTAAGGACTTCTTGACCGTCCTTAGGATTTCTTGACCGTCCTTAGGACTTTATGACCGTCCTAAAGACTTCTTGGCCGTCCTGAGGACTTCTTGACCGTCTTAAGTACTTCTTGACCGTCCTAAGGACTTCTTGACCGTTCTAATGAATACATGACCGTCCTAAAGACTTCTTGACCATCCAAAGGACTTCTTGACCGTCCATAGGACTTCTTGACCGTCATAAGGACTTCTTGACCGTCCTTAGGACTTCTTGACAGTCCATAGGACCTCTTGACCGTCCTAAGTACTTCTTGACCTTCCTAAGGACTTCTTGATCGTCCTTAGGACTTCTTGACCGTCCTTAGGACTTCTTGACCGTCCTAAGGACTTCTTGACCGTCCATAGAACTTCAAGACCGTCCTAAGTACTTCTTGACCGTCCTAAGGAATTCTTGACCGTCCTAAGGACTTCTTGACCGTCCTAATGACTACATGACCGTCCTAAAGACTTCTTGACCGTCCTAAGGACCTCTGACCGTCCATAGAACTTCAAGACCGTTCTAAGTTTTTCTTGACCGTCCTAAGGACTTCTTGACCGTCCTAAAGACTTCTTGATTGTCCTTAGGACTTCTTGACCGTCCATAGGACCTCTTGACCGTCCTAAGGACTTCTTGACCGTCCTAAGGACTTCTTGACCGTCCTAAGGACTTCTTGACCGTCCTTAGTACTTCTTGACCATCCTAAGGACCTCTGACCGTCCATAGAACTTCAAGACCGTTCTAAGTTTTTCTTGACCGTCCTAAGGACTTCTTGACCGTCCTAAAGACTTCTTGACCGTCCTTAGGACTTCTTGACCGTCCATAGGACCTCTTGACCGTACTAAAGACTTCTTGACCGTCCATAGGACCTCTTGACCGTCCTAAGGACTTCTTGACCGTCCTAAGGACTTCTTGACCGTCCTAAGGACTTCTAGCCGGCCTTAGTTCTTCTTGACCATCCTAAGGACTTCTTGACCGTCCATAGAACTTCAAGACCGTCCAAAGTACTTCTTGACCGTCCTAAGGACTTCTTGACCGTCCTAAGGGCTTCTTGACCGTCCAAAGGACTTCTTGACCGTCATAAGGACTTCTTGACTGTCCTTAGGACTTCTTGACAGTCCATAGGACCTCTTGACCGTCCTAAGGACTTCTTGACCGTCCTAAGGACTTCTTGACCGTCCTTAAGACTTCTTGACAGTCCTAAGGACTTCTTGACCATCCATAAACTTCAAGACCGTCCTGAGTACTTCTTGACCGTCCTAAAGACTTCTTGACCGTCCTAAAGACTTCTTGACCGTCCTAAGGACTTCTTGACCATCCTAAAGACTTCTTGACCGTCCTAAGGACTTCTTGACCGTCCTAAGGACTTCTTGAGCGTCCTCATGACTTCTTGACCGTCCTTAGGACTTCTTGACAGTCCATAGGACCTCTTGACCGTCCTAAGTACTTCTTGACCGTCCATAAAACTTCAAGACCGTTCTATGTACTTCTTGACCGTCCTAAGAACTTCTTGACCGTCCTAAAGACTTCTTGACCGTCCTAAGGACTTTTTGACCGTCCTAAGGACTTCTTGACCGTCCTAAGGACTTCTTGACCGTCCTTAGTACTTCTTGACCATCCTAAGGACCTCTGACCGTCCATACAACTTCAAGACCGTTCTAAGTTTTTCTTGACCGTCCTAAGGACTTCTTGACCGTCCTAAAGACTTCTTGATTGTCCTTAGGACTTCTTGACCGTCCATAGGACCTCTTGACCGTCCTAAGGACTTCTTGACCGTCCTAAGGACTTCTTCACCGTCCTAAGGACTTCTTGACCGTCCTAAGGACTTCTTGACCGTCCTAAAGACTTCTTGATTGTCCTTAGGACTTCTTGACCGTCCATAGGACCTCTTGACCGTCCTAAGGACTTCTTGACCGTCCTAAGGACTTCTTGACCGTCCTAAGGACTTCTTGACCGTCCTTAGTACTTCTTGACCATCCTAAGGACCTCTGACCGTCCATAGAACTTCAAGACCGTTCTAAGTTTTTCTTGACCGTCCTAAGGACTTCTTGACCGTCCTAAAGACTTCTTGACCGTCCTTAGGACTTCTTGACCGTCCATAGGACCTCTTGACCGTACTAAAGACTTCTTGACCGTCCATAGGACCTCTTGACCGTCCTAAGGACTTCTTGACCGTCCTAAGGACTTCTTGACCGTCCTAAGGACTTCTAGCCGGCCTTAGTTCTTCTTGACCATCCTAAGGACTTCTTGACCGTCCATAGAACTTCAAGACCGTCCAAAGTACTTCTTGACCGTCCTAAGGACTTCTTGACCGTCCTAAGGGCTTCTTGACCGTCCAAAGGACTTCTTGACCGTCATAAGGACTTCTTGACTGTCCTTAGGACTTCTTGACAGTCCATAGGACCTCTTGACCGTCCTAAGGACTTCTTGACCGTCCTAAGGACTTCTTGACCGTCCTTAAGACTTCTTGACAGTCCTAAGGACTTCTTGACCATCCATAAACTTCAAGACCGTCCTGAGTACTTCTTGACCGTCCTAAAGACTTCTTGACCGTCCTAAAGACTTCTTGACCGTCCTAAGGACTTCTTGACCATCCTAAAGACTTCTTGACCGTCCTAAGGACTTCTTGACCGTCCTAAGGACTTCTTGAGCGTCCTCATGACTTCTTGACCGTCCTTAGGACTTCTTGACAGTCCATAGGACCTCTTGACCGTCCTAAGTACTTCTTGACCTTCCTAAGGACTTCTTGATCGTCCTAAGGACTTCTTGACCGTCCATAAAACTTCAAGACCGTTCTATGTACTTCTTGACCGTCCTAAGAACTTCTTGACCGTCCTAAAGACTTCTTGACCGTCCTAAGGACTTTTTGACCGTCCTAAGGACTTCTTGACCGTCCTAAGGACTTCTTGACCGTCCTTAGTACTTCTTGACCATCCTAAGGACCTCTGACCGTCCATACAACTTCAAGACCGTTCTAAGTTTTTCTTGACCGTCCTAAGGACTTCTTGACCGTCCTAAAGACTTCTTGATTGTCCTTAGGACTTCTTGACCGTCCATAGGACCTCTTGACCGTCCTAAGGACTTCTTGACCGTCCTAAGGACTTCTTCACCGTCCTAAGGACTTCTTGACCGTCCTTAGTACTTCTTGACCATCCTAAGGACCTCTGACCGTCCATAGAACTTCAAGACCGTTCTAAGTTTTTCCTGACCGTCCTAAGGACTTCTTGACCGTCCTAAAGACTTCTTGACCGTCCTTAGGACTTCTTGACCGTCCATAGGACCTCTTGACCGTCCTAAAGACTTCTTGACCGTCCTAAGTTTTTCTTGACCGTCCTAAGGACCTCTGACCGTCCATAGAACTTCAAGACCGTTCTAAGTTTTTCTTGACCGTCCTAAGGACTTCTTGACCGTCCTTAGGATTTCTTGACCGTCCTTAGGACTTTATGACCGTCCTAAAGACTTCTTGGCCGTCCTGAGGACTTCTTGACCGTCCTAAGTTTTTCTTGACCGTCCTAAGGACTTCTTGACCGTCCTTAGGATTTCTTGACCGTCCTTAGGACTTTATGACCGTCCTAAAGACTTCTTGGCCGTCCTGAGGACTTCTTGGCAGTCCAAAGGACCTCTTGACCGTCCTAAGTACTTCTTGACCTTCCTAAGGACTTCTTGACCGTCCTTAGGACTTCTTGACCGTCCTTAGGACTTCTTGACCGTCCTAAGGACTTCTTGACCGTCCATAGAACTTCAAGACCGTCCTAAGTACTTCTTGACCGTCCTAAGGAATTCTTGACCGTCCTAAGGACTTCTTGACCGTCCTAGTGAATACATGACCGTCCTAAAGACTTCTTGACCGTCCTAAGGACCTCTGACCGTCCATAGAACTTCAAGACCGTTCTAAGTTTTTCTTGACCGTCCTAAGGACTTCTTGACCGTCCTTAGGATTTCTTGACCGTCCTTAGGACTTTATGACCGTCCTAAAGACTTCTTGGCCGTCCTGAGGACTTCTTGACCGTCCTAAGGACTTCTTGACCGTCCTTAGGATTTTTTGACCGTCCTTAGGACTTTATGACCGTCCTAAAGACTTCTTGACCGTCCTAAGGACTTCTTGACCGTCCTAAGGACTTCTTCACCGTCCTAAGGACTTCTTGACCGTCCTTAGTACTTCTTGACCATCCTAAGGACCTCTGACCGTCCATAGAACTTCAAGACCGTTCTAAGTTTTTTCCTGACCGTCCTAAGGACTTCTTGACCGTCCTAAAGACTTCTTGACCGTCCTTAGGACTTCTTGACCGTCCATAGGACCTCTTGACCGTCCTAAAGACTTCTTGACCGTCCTAAGTTTTTCTTGACCGTCCTAAGGACCTCTGACCGTCCATAGAACTTCAAGACCGTTCTAAGTTTTTCTTGACCGTCCTAAGGACTTCTTGACCGTCCTTAGGATTTCTTGACCGTCCTTAGGACTTTATGACCGTCCTAAAGACTTCTTGGCCGTCCTGAGGACTTCTTGACCGTCCTAAGTTTTTCTTGACCGTCCTAAGGACTTCTTGACCGTCCTTAGGATTTCTTGACCGTCCTTAGGACTTTATGACCGTCCTAAAGACTTCTTGGCCGTCCTGAGGACTTCTTGGCAGTCCAAAGGACCTCTTGACCGTCCTAAGTACTTCTTGACCTTCCTAAGGACTTCTTGACCGTCCTTAGGACTTCTTGACCGTCCTTAGGACTTCTTGACCGTCCTAAGGACTTCTTGACCGTCCATAGAACTTCAAGACCGTCCTAAGTACTTCTTGACCGTCCTAAGGAATTCTTGACCGTCCTAAGGACTTCTTGACCGTCCTAGTGAATACATGACCGTCCTAAAGACTTCTTGACCGTCCTAAGGACCTCTGACCGTCCATAGAACTTCAAGACCGTTCTAAGTTTTTCTTGACCGTCCTAAGGACTTCTTGACCGTCCTTAGGATTTCTTGACCGTCCTTAGGACTTTATGACCGTCCTAAAGACTTCTTGGCCGTCCTGAGGACTTCTTGACCGTCCTAAGGACTTCTTGACCGTCCTTAGGATTTTTTGACCGTCCTTAGGACTTTATGACCGTCCTAAAGACTTCTTGGCCGTCCTGAGGACTTCTTGGCAGTCCAAAGGACCTCTTGACCGTCCTAAGTACTTCTTGACCTTCCTAAGGACTTCTTGACCGTCCTTAGGACTTCTTGACCGTCCTTAGGACTTCTTGACCGTCCTAAGGAATTCTTGACCGTCCATAGAACTTCAAGACCGTCCTAAGTACTTCTTGACCGTCCTAAGGAATTCTTGACCGTCCTAAGGACTTCTTGACCGTCCTAATGACTACATGACCGTCCTAAAGACTTCTTGACCGTCCTAAGGACCTCTGACCGTCCATAGAACTTCAAGACCGTTCTAAGTTTTTCTTGACCGTCCTAAGGACTTCTTGACCGTCCTTAGGATTTCTTGACCGTCCTTAGGACTTTATGACCGTCCTAAAGACTTCTTGGCCGTCCTGAGGACTTCTTGACCGTCTTAAGTACTTCTTGACCGTCCTAAGGACTTCTTGACCGTTCTAATGAATACATGACCGTCCTAAAGACTTCTTGACCATCCAAAGGACTTCTTGACCGTCCATAGGACTTCTTGACCGTCATAAGGACTTCTTGACCGTCCTTAGGACTTCTTGACAGTCCATAGGACCTCTTGACCGTCCTAAGTACTTCTTGACCTTCCTAAGGACTTCTTGATCGTCCTTAGGACTTCTTGACCGTCCTTAGGACTTCTTGACCGTCCTAAGGACTTCTTGACCGTCCATAGAACTTCAAGACCGTCCTAAGTACTTCTGGACCGTCCTAAGGAATTCTTGACCGTCCTAAGGACTTCTTGACCGTCCTAATGACTACATGACCGTCCTAAAGACTTCTTGACCGTCCTAAGGACCTCTGACCGTCCATAGAACTTCAAGACCGTTCTAAGTTTTTCTTGACCGTCCTAAGGACTTCTTGACCGTCCTAAAGACTTCTTGATTGTCCTTAGGACTTCTTGACCGTCCATAGGACCTCTTGACCGTCCTAAGGACTTCTTGACCGTCCTAAGGACTTCTTGACCGTCCTAAGGACTTCTTGACCGTCTTAGTACTTCTTGACCATCCTAAGGACCTCTGACCGTCCATAGAACTTCAAGACCGTTCTAAGTTTTTCTTGACCGTCCTAAGGACTTCTTGACCGTCCTAAAGACTTCTTGACCGTCCTTAGGACTTCTTGACCGTCCATAGGACCTCTTGACCGTACTAAAGACTTCTTGACCGTCCATAGGACCTCTTGACCGTCCTAAGGACTTCTTGACCGTCCTAAGGACTTCTTGACCGTCCTAAGGACTTCTAGCCGGCCTTAGTTCT
The DNA here is from genome assembly GCA_025491095.1 of Brachionus asplanchnoidis. Lineage (NCBI taxonomy): Eukaryota > Metazoa > Rotifera > Eurotatoria > Ploima > Brachionidae > Brachionus > Brachionus asplanchnoidis. The sequence continues at coordinate 104,605 of JAILYF010000179.1, forward strand.
TCTTGACCATCCTAAGGACTTCTTGACCGTCCATAGAACTTCAAGACCGTCCAAAGTACTTCTTGACCGTCCTAAGGACTTCTTGACCGTCCTAAGGGCTTCTTGACCGTACTAATGACTACATGACCGTCCTAAAGACTTCTTGACCGTCCAAAGGACTTCTTGACCGTCATAAGGACTTCTTGACTGTCCTTAGGACTTCTTGACAGTCCATAGGACCTCTTGACCGTCCTAAGGACTTCTTGACCGTCCTAAGACTTCTTGACCGTCCTTAGGACTTCTTGACAGTCCTAAGGACTTCTTGACCATCCATAAACTTCAAGACCGTCCTGAGTACTTCTTGACCGTCCTAAAGACTTCTTGACCCGTCCTAAAGACTTCTTGACCGTCTAAGGACTTCTTGACCATCCTAAAGACTTCTTGACCGTCCTTAGGACTTCTTGACAGTCCTAAGGACTTCTTGACCATCCATAAACTTCAAGACCGTCCTGAGTACTTCTTGACCGTCCTAAAGACTTCTTGACCGTCCCTAAAGACCTCTTGACCGTCCTAAGGACCTTCTTGACCGTCCTAAGGACTTCTGACCGTCCTTAGGACTTCTTGACAGTCCTAAGGACTTCTTGACCATCCATAAAACTTCAAGACCGTCCTGAGTACTTCTTGACCGTCCTAAAGACTTCTTGACCGTCCTAAAGACTTCTTGACCATCCAAAGGACTTCTTGACCGTCCATAGGACTTCTTGACCGTCATAAGGACTTCTTGACCGTCCTTAGGACTTCTTGACAGTCCATAGGACCTCTTGACCGTCCTAAGTACTTCTTGACCTTCCTAAGGACTTCTTGATCGTCCTTAGGACTTCTTGACCGTCCTTAGGACTTCTTGACCGTCCTAAGGACTTCTTGACCGTCCATAGAACTTCAAGACCGTCCTAAGTACTTCTTGACCGTCCTAAGGAATTCTTGACGTCCTAAGGACTTCTGACGTCCTAATGACTACATGACCGTCCTAAAGACTTCTTGACCGTCCTAAGGACCTCTGACCGTCCATAGAACTTCAAGACCGTTCTAAGTTTTTCCTTGACCGTCCTAAGGACTTCTTGACCGTCCTAAAGACTTCTTGATTGTCCTTAGGACTTCTTGACGTCCATAGGACCTCTTGACCGTCCTAAGGACTTCTTGACCGTCCTAAGGACTTCTTGAACCGTCCTAAGGACTTCTTGACCGTCCTTATTACTTCTTGACCATCCTAAGGACCTCTGACCGTCCATAGAACTTCAAGACCGTTCTAAGTTTTCTTGACCGTCCTAAGGACTTCTGACCGTCCTAAAGACTTCTTGACCGTCCTTAGGACTTCTTGACCGTCCATAGGACCTCTTGACCGTACTAAAGACTTCTTGACCGTCCATAGGCCTCTTGACCGTCCTAAGGACTTCTTGACCGTCCTAAGGACTTCTTGACCGTCCTAAGGACTTCTGAGCCGGCCTTAGTTCTTCT